>PVLD010004340.1:0-126850 GCA_004027595.1 Dinomys branickii
CTGACATATGTGCACCCATGTTTATAGCAGCACAATTTGTAATAGCTAAAATGTGGAAGCAACCCAAGTGTCCATCCACAGAAGACTGGATTAAAAAATTGTGGCATTTTTATATAATGGAATATTATTCAGCTATAAAGAAAGACAGTTTTGGGGACTTTGTAGGCAAGTGGTCAAAACTGGAGTCCATACTCATAAGGGAAATAAATCAGCGGTACATGTGCAGGCAATGTATTGTATCACTGGTGTAAGAACCCGAGGGTGGGAATATAAACTAAGAGACATGAAGGAAATCTGTTCAAAAACAAAGAACAGATGGGATGAGGGAAAGGAGAAAAGAAAGAGACAAAAATGTATGTATGTATATATGAATATACATATATGCAGGAGGGCTAACATGGTTCTACTATTGTATTATATCACTTAATGCTAAGAAATAATTGATGACGGGTTATTTGATCAATCTTGTATGTCTGTATGTGTTATCCTGAACACACACTACGAAGATATCAATATGCAAAGCAGCAACTATTGGTGGGTTTTTGTTGTTGTTGTTGTTGTTGTTGTTTGCCTGTTTTGTTTTTTGTCTTTGGATTTTTGGTTTTTGTATTTTTTCTGTTGTTGAGAAGATTAATTGTCTGACTAAATTTGCATGTCTGTATATGGGTTCATATATTTACACTTCGAAGATATCAATGGATAAAGCAATAACTACTGTTGAGACCATGTCACCTTGTCTGTAGATCAGTTGTGATTGTACTATTTTTTATGCTAATTTGTGTCTGTTAATATGTTTTTGTGCTTTTATTTTTTTAAAAATTAAAAAATAAAAATAAAAAGTTCAAAATAAAAAAGGTACAGTGGTTTCAGATGATAAATGGTGACAATTATTTTCCTTGGTATACTGAAAGTTCATGTAGCCCAAACGAGAGTGTTATCGAGCCAAGCCTGCACTTCCAAATGCAAAATTTAACCATTTCAGTAAACAGCACCATTATGTACTTTTTACAGAGCAGAAATCTGAGGTCATTCTCGACGCTTTCTTTCAATATCACGCCCATGCATCAGTCAAGTTCCACTGACTTTCCCACTGAAACATACCCGGGATCTGCCCTCCCAGCACCTGGACCCAAGCCACTGCCACGGCAGCACATCCTGCCCAGTCCTTCTACTTCCACGTTTTGCCTCTTCCTCCTGTCTACCTTTCTCACACATTAGAAACATCTCACTTTGAAATGAAAGAAACTCTCTAAAGGTTTTCCATTGCATTTTTGAAAGTCCCAACTTCTCCCAGCTCGCAAGTTTCTAAGTGACCTCACCCCCAACTGCCTCTCCAGCATTACCTCTTTTTCTCTTCATCTCACTTGCGGTTCTTTACTCCTTTCTGTCTTTAAACATACCAAGTATTTTGCCACCTGGCAGTTCTTTTCACTAGGACTGCTCTTACAGTCAGGTCCTCTTACAACTTTCTCCCCATCCTTCAGGTCTTAATTCACGTGTTACCTCTTCAATGAAGTCTCCTTTGAATCTACCTAAACAACTCTTGCCATTCATAATCAACCAATATCTATTTTAACTTTTCATAGTCATCAATAGTATTTTATCAATCATTAAAATTATCTTACTTGGGGCCAGGGACATAGTTCAGGAGCACAGTGCCTGCTTGGCAAGTGCAAGGTCCTGAGTTTGATTCCCAGGTCAAAAAAACCCAAAATAACCTTATTTATGAACAATTTCTTTTCTTTCTACCGCCTCTGCAATGTAATCTTCTTAAGGATAGAAACTATCTTGCTCATCACAATATTCCTATCACTTTGAATAGGAACAATTCATAGGTATTCAATAAATATTGGCCACTTAATTGATGAAGTGGGATCCATAAAAATTGCCATCAACTCCTTGATGACAACAAATGAGAGAAATGTTAGCAGGTTGCACATGACCTCTACACCCAGGCTTAATTCCAAGTATTCCTTACTCAGCAAAGAACAGAAATGTCTGTGTATCAACTGATTATTGTCATATAGTCTTAGATACAACTATCAGTATTAATATGTAAAATCTGTAAAAGTCAAATGGAAAATTGAAGGTGTACTTTAAAAAAGAATGATATCTCTGTTGTCTTCAAAATTCCTTTTCTAAAAGAAACACATGTTTACAAGTATCAAGCAAATAAGAAACTGCCCGATTTTTATCTCTCGCAATATTCACACTGGTTTTGTTTCACTGAAAAGAAATATAGCTCAAAACAATGCAGGAGCTTCTCAGGCCCTGTCCTTCCCCTGACCATGACTGCATACTACCCAGTTATCATTCAGCAAACGAAACTCAATAAGTAAAGGGGAACTTGGAAAGCTTTAGGATGAATTAGTTCAAAAATACCTGTCCCACCAGAAAAACAATCTACAATTGTGCACCACTGTTTGTGAATGCATTACTGACATCATCATTTTCAAAATTCTCAATGAATTAGCTATTATAAATATTTAGGTATCTTAACTAAACAATATTGATGTACTGAAAACATCTAAGACACTGCTCCTTTTACATCCTTAAGGTGAAAGTATAATCCTCTGAGGCATATTTACAAAAAGTGATACATTAATGAAAACCCATTACGGATTAAGTGATACATTAATCAAAACCCAGCATCATATGCTTCCCAAAGTTAGTAAGACAATAACTGATATAAATATAAGCATACAAAACTTGTTACACATCCTAAAAAGCATGGATAGGTGAAACATAACATCTCTAATCCAACTACTAGTACTACCTTGAAACTTAAAACTCTAAAAAGAGCTACATTTTAGATGATGAAAACATCACTTTTCCATAAATCACACCTAAGTAGGATAGGACCCACAGGAACAGAAGCAGTATCATCTGCAACACTGTAGTATTATCAAAAACTTAATCCATCTAGCTACAAAAAACACTGTTATCTACAAATTGAAGTGTATCAAATTCTACTTTGTCTTCTGACTTACATTTATCATTTGAAACCTCCATTAAATTGCTTCATTAGTGGACAAAAGAAGAGTATGTCCAGATTTATAACCCTGGCTATATCCTGGGCATTCTTAGTCACTGAAATGTCTTTCCCCTTCCATCCAGCTGCTGGAATAAAAGTTGGTCACTGAATTGCCATTATCTTCTCCCTAGTGTTAACTTCTTCCCTACCAAACTCTGGGTTCCAGAGCTACAGGAATTTGTTTTTAAAGGAGTGAAGGAAATAAAGGCACTAACATTTCCATTTACAGAGAGAAAAAAAGATTTTTTTCAGCATCTTAAACCCACAAATGTCTTAAATTAAGGAGTGTCACCGATTTTAAGAACAAAAATGAAATTTGGAGCTATACATAGTCGGGCTAGGGATATAGCTCAGTGGAATAAGCGCCTGCCTAGCAAGCGCAGGGTCCTGAGTTCGATCCCCAGTACCGCCAAAAAAAAAAAAAAAAAAACATAGTGGTGCATGCCTGTAATCCCAGCACTCGGGGGCTCAGGCAAAGGATTGCTATGAGTTCAGAAGCCATAGTGAGCTCAAAGCCAGCATGAACTATGTAGTGAGATCCTGCCTCAAAACCAAGATGAACTTTGGGAATCATTCAGCCTAATGACCTCACTTTACAAACAAGAAAAAGATACCGTATATCAAATTAATCTCCAGCTTTATCATTTCCTTACAGTTTCATATCTTAGATGAAAAATATCCATTGGACAAAGAAAAGAATAGCAAGTGCACAATAACTTGTTTCAAAAGTTTATCCCCTCTATTCAGTGAGTTTGATTTTCAGTTTGACTTACATGCAGTACAAATCAAAGAACTGCATTCATTCTGCACATAGATGTTGACATCTACTGTGAACCAGGCAATATAAAAATAGATGGTGGGAGGGAAGTGTAACACTTCCTGCCTTCAGGAAGCTTACAGACTAGAGAGAGACAGAAAGTGAACAAAAGAAATAAGCACTAAGTAAAACACAGCGCGTTAGTGGGTAATAAATACCAAGCAGACAAGACAAGAAAGGGAGCACAGTAGGGGCTAAGCAGCGATTTTAATGCAAGAAGTCGAGGACGACCCCGAGGAGGTAACATGTGAGCGAGTAAAGGTGTGAAAGAGGCGGTGGAACCAGTCAAGCACACGTCTAGAGGAGAAATACTACGGAGAAGGCAAGAGCGAGATCAGTGTTTGGAGCAGAAGCCTATCTGGCATGTTCAAAGAAAGGGAGGAAAGGTAGTGCAGCTGAATGCAGGGCAGAAGGAGGTCTTCTAAGTGCCTCGAAGGGGCACGAAGGATTCTGGGTTTTACTCTAAACGGGCCATCACATAAGGTGTTGAGCAGAAGAGTGTTGCAATCTCATGTGTTTTAACATGATGACTCTAGCTACTGGAAAACTGGAGGCAGGTGTAGTGGACTCACAAGACCAGTTAAAAGACCACAACAATTACCCAAATAAAAGACAATGGTGGCTTAGACTAGTGGCATAGTACTGTTAGTAATGAGAAGTCACTGAATGCCAGATCCATCCCAATAGCACAGCTAACAGGGTACACTGACAAACCGGAGTGGTGGGTGATGCAGCCACATATAATAAGCAGCATCCGTTCAAGAGTTTTGACAGATGTATGTAACTAGGAAATCTTTGCTTCAATCAAAAAGTAAAACATTTCTTTCACCCCCAAAATGTTCTCATGCCCTTTTCCAGTCCTCAGAAAAGCACCAAGATTCTGCTCTCTTTCACTATAGTTTTATGTTTCTATAATTTTATGTAAATGGACTCTTACGAAAAGAAGTCGTCCCCAGCATCTTTCAAGCAACGTAATGATTCTGGCATACATGTACACTGTTCACATATTTGTAATCATTCCCTTTTATTGCTGAGTGGTACTATAGTCCTTAAAAATATAAACCACTTTTTTTTGGTGCCGGGAATCGAACTCAGGACCTTGTGCTTGCCAGAGAGGCGCTTGTGCTGCTGAACTATATCCCTGGCCCTCTAAACCACTTTCTTTTTTAACCCATTCACATGTTAGTGTACATACTGGTTGTTTCTATTTTGAAGCTATTGTGGATAAAGCTGATACAAATATTTTGTGGACAAGTCTTTGAGTAAAGATGTTTTCATTTCTTTTGGGTAAATACCTAGGAACAGAATGGCTATGATATACTATTGTGTATACCTTTAAATTTAAAAAAAAAGCAGCTTCTAAGCCAAACATTTCTCATTTCTATCACCAGTATATGGGGTTCCACACTCTTGTCAACAGTTGTATTAATACTATAGACAGCTAAGTTAGGTAGAAATATGATAGACAGACAGTGCTAAACTCTCAAGGGAGTCAGTGCAGAGGATGGGAACACATTACAGCTGTGGCTAGAAGTACATCAGTTGAAGGCAGGCCTCAAGATAAAGACAGAATGACCAGGCCTACATTCCTCCCCAGAAGATAACTGGTATTGTCTGGCCTAGTAAAGTCCAGATAAACCTCAGTCACCTCAGTGGGTGACCAGGACCCCTCAGTCCATCCCTTCCTTAAAAAGTTCCTTGACCTTTCCAAAGATCCTGTACACGTGCTTTGTGACCTGATCCCCTACTGGATCAATACCACCTCAGTCGCTATACTTCTAACCTTGCTGGTTAATCATAGTTCTGACCCACAATGTATCCACCTTGTGGTTTTGCTCTGTACAACTTCCTTTGTGAAGTGGACTTGTTGACACCCTACTTTCAGGCCCGATCCAGTCTTCCAGGAGCTACCTCTCCCAATAAAGTTTTGCTACTCTTAACCCCTGTCCATTATTTGACTTTGACATACACGGACTCAGCATGTCTGAAATCCAGCAGGTTGGCAGGCCCATTTATTTCCCCTATATCATTATCAGGCTTTTTAACATCAGACATTTTGATTGGCATATAGAAGGTTCTAAGCACCTCACTGTGTTTTTAATTTGTATTTCTCTGATAACTAATAATATTGGCTTCTTCATGTGATTACTGGAAATTTATGTATCTTTTGTTTTCTGAAACTTATTTCCTGATTATTGAGTTTTTCTGAAAGCACATAATTAATTTCTGCATTTATATAAATGTGCTTGCTCTTTAGAAATACACTGTTCAAACTACTGCTTTACCAAACATTGTATTTGGTAATGCTATTTCTTTCCCAATTATTATTCACTGAAAATCTTGTTTTTATCATACATTTACTCTTCTAATTAATGTAAATTTTCTGGTCTAATTTCAACAAATATTTTTGGTATTTTGGCACATTGAATCAATTAAGCAATTCTAAAAGCATTAACACCCTTTCATCCCACTCAGGATCATGTATAACTTTCCCTGTAAGTTTATTCCTTTTAGTAGAACTTTGTAACTTTCTTAATTTACTTGCCATATTTTTTCATTAAGCTATCCCTGACGCCATCATGTAGCACTTTTCATTTTATTTGCTAATTTATTGTGCTATAGAAACATCACCAACTTTATCTTTTACCCAACACCTTTCATATTAATTTCTGTCTTTTGTTAATGGTAATACTTTTTCATTAATTTTTTTATTTCTGGGTACAACCATCCTGCCTGCAAATAAGAACTGTACCTCCTTTTTTCCAAAAGTCATGCTTCTATTTTTCTTTTTTTTTAAGTCATGCTTCTAATTTGCTGTTTTATTGCACTGCCCAGAATTTGCCAAAAAATGGCAACAGTGGTGTATTAGTCGGCGTCTCTGTTTTATTCTACTTTCACAATGTTTTTACCATTTAATCATATAGCACAATAGTGACTATTGGTTTGAATTTTTCTAACTAAAGAAATATTCATCCTTACTGTTAAAGATGTAATAAAGAATGCTGAGTTTTATTAAACTTTTTCTGGCTTAAGTTTGGATGACCAGGTGATTTTTCATTTTCCTAATATCCATATTATTTTATTCAATGGATAAATTCTATCTGATTACACCATTGTACTTTAATATCCTGTTGAATACTATTTTCTAAAATTTTATACTGGCTTCTCTCAGACATATTCATAACTGAAATAAGTCTATATTACTTTTTGAAGCTTTGTCAAATTTGAGATTGGGAAAAAATGAACTGAATAGCTTTCTAAATTTACACCTGCTATGTTATGAAACAATATAATTCAGAAAACTATTTCCTAGAATGCTTGGAAGAATATACCCATAAAACCATTTAGGTGGGTTTTGTTGTTGTTGTTTTCTTTGTTTGTTTTCGTATATGAGAGACAAAGAAAGAAACAGAATGGGTTTATAATCCTCATAATTATAGAAAGAAGTGGAAAAACTACTTCAGTATGCAGGTGCTTATTGAGTATCTTTCTATGTGCTAGGTACCACAGTTAAAAAAATTAACACTACCCTCGGTCAGGCTCCACTCAGAACAGGACTTTCCCAGTACCAACGTGTTTGTCAGCAGCCACACTGTTCTCAGGAAAACCCAGCTCAGAGGTGCTGCTGTCCTCAGCAAACACAGGATGTGGTAAAAGAGGACACAAGACACAGCACGGAACCCTCCAGGTGCCAGGACATCTGGTAAAATCCACACATTTGCACCAGACGCTCTGAGGGCTTTGACCACAGAGGCATGGAAAACTCTGAGAATTGTGACCACTATGTTTGCTCAGAGCTTCTCATCCAATGTCCCTTGTCCTCTTTCAAGCCCTATAAAAAAGCCCACTTTTCCTCTGTCCCTTTGGACAGTCTTCTCGCCCTCCATCTGCCTGCACTCCAGTATTCTATTGTATGCCTTGTTGCCTTCACAAAAGCCTGTCAAGTGGTCTTTGTCTTGTGTTGTTCATTTACACCCTCAAGGAAGGTTAGTGAGGGAGACAATCAGTAAAAATTGTTAACGCTGTCAGTAGGAAGAAAGTAGAAGGGGCTGTGAGAGCATTTTCTGCAGAAATTCAAACCTATTCTGGGGAGAGTAAGAGTCAGCTTCCCCAAGACATAAAGTTGGAATTGAAATCTATGGATAAATAAAAATTAATTCTTCAAAACGGTACTCCAAAATTCCAGGCAAAGCAAATAGGATGCAAAGTCCTAGTATGAAAGACGAACAGTGTTTGTCAGGGGCATGGAGAGATCAGCACAGCTGGAGGGCAGAGCCTGGAGGGCAAAGGGCGAGTGCAAACAGACAACCAGATTCTTCTATGTCTCTCGTCAATTTGTGTTTGTTTCTTTGTTTAAGACAAGGTCTCCCTATGTGATTCCAGCTGGCCTTGACCTTACTATATAGCTTAGGGTGGCCTCCTAGAGACCCGCCCGCCAATATTTGCTAGCAAAATTACAGTCTCTCACACTTCTAGAGATCTCTTCTCCATGGGCAGCGTTCCTCCTCAGCTCTTTACACTCTTCTCCCCTCTCCATTAGATTGCTAGTACCTGTATTTTATTGGGAATGTGCAGAAAATCTGTTCTTATGTTTGTCCCCCTATATTTCTGCTAACATCATTTGTCATCACTATTTCTTTTCTTCAGTTTATTTTTTATTTCCACCTTGACCCAGTATTTATCTTCTCATGAATAAGAAGCCCAAAATTATGACAACTATTCTACACCACACAAAATTCTTCACATACGCCTTCCCTCATTCTCCAACTTCCTGTTTGTTTCTGTACCTATTCTTCAGCATTGCACACCTCAGATTCATCCCGTAGGGCACATCTGCGACAACCACTTCACTATTCCCCTGTTTTCAAGGTTGATAAGTGTGATGGTAACTATCATTTATTATTTCTGATATACCAAGCCCTACCATAAGAACTCTGTCTGAATTCATTAATTCTCACAGAAATTCTCTGGGGTAGACCCTAGTCTCTACTTTATAATACAGTACCTGAGACAAGACAGGGTGGGTAACCACAGCCCGAGGTCACAAAGCTACTAAGTGAAATTAAAAACATGTGGGCTAAACATGTTTGTTAGCCTGACTTGAGAACCTAAATTATGCTGCCTGGGGCTAAAAGATAGTTACCCTTCCTTTTCCTGAAGAACTGAGTCAGGCTGAAGGCGAGGATGAACCACTCCTGCAAGAAAGAAGACCCTAAAATCTAATTTAAAACAAACTACTGTATCCTCCCAAATAACAATTATCAATCTTTTTGTCTTATTAACTCGTAATTCTATTTGGATTTAATATGCATAATGGTTTGTACACTTTCTGTTCTAATTCGCTAACTTACTATTACCCTCATACTATTACCATTTTGGTAATTCTTTTAGAGATATTTGAAAACAAAATAGAACATACTCTCTACTTTTAGAGTACAGCATTTAATGTTGAGAATAAGCAAGCCCTACTATATTATTGTATATGCATGGTCTCTTTCTTGTCTCCTTGTTATATGAGAGGCACTGAGTGCAGTGCTAGTATTTCCTACAAGGGAAGCAACGGGGGGACAGCACAGTGAGCAAGGGCGCAAGCTCTGGAACCGGATGGTCTGCTGCACTCTTCTCATACTGATATGTATATTTAGCTCCTTAATAGCTCACCTCGTCAAATATTATTGTTAACGGTCTTGACCATAAAGGCATATCATAGCTAATGGTCCCTAAAGAAGAACACAAGCATCAGCTAGATTAAACAGCAGAAACTCCCCAAATAGACTTAATCTCTACTCATTTGTGGGGTAGCTCTTCATTTCCTCTTTAAAATACAGAGCACGCTAAATGCTTAAGTCAAATAGACGATTTCATCAGCAGCACGCTTCCATATTCTGTTTTTCCAAGTTAAAACGTGTGCTTGTCTTCATTTTCATCACTCATGCCAGTTTATGACTACATAATTTAGTATTTAATTAAATACTGTGAAATGCAATTACAAAAAAAGGCGTCTCTGTAAAAACTGAGATGAATGTTTTGGGAAAACATTGAAAGCTTTGGAAAGGTAAATGTCTAAAAACAGGCAAAGAGAAACTGCAAGAAATCCTAACTGAAAGTATAACGCCATACTTAGTTTGCTTTGCAAATGTCTAAATCCTTTAAGGACAATGGAATTCGAAGCAGTAAATAGCACTATAAGTTATTTATATAAGAAAAATGAGGGTAGTCTATAGTCAGTGCATATGATTGAAATTTAAAAATCAAATGATTATGTGTCTGGCATAGGGGTACAGGCCTATACTCCTAGCACTGGGGAGACTGAGGCAAGAGACTGCCACAGGTGCAAGGCCAGCCTGGACCACATAACACTCTGTAAAAGAAAGAAAAAGAAAGAGAAAGCCCAGTGATGATGGAACGTAAGCATCAAGTTTTATAATCTCCACCCTAAATAACGTTTCCAATTAATCAGTTAATTGTCGGCTCTGCTCATACCTTACATGTACAAGGAAGCATTAGGTGATCTTCAACCTAAGCTGGGGTTTTCCTTAAGAACCTATAATTTATATTTATATATACTTAAATATGTTAATTGTGTAAGACACAACTGCCTGTATAGAAGAACCTGACTCTGTATGCAAAAGTAGAATGTTTATTTGTTGGTCAACTAATGATTCCACTTTCACTTGCTTGGTAATAATAATCAAGTTCAAAATTCCTGCCATACTGCTTTGGGAGGTTGAGGAGGGTCATCTCTTCATTTCCTTGAGTAAAATTTCTTCCCTGAATCTTTCTAATCTTGGGTTTTCATTCACCTCATTTTCCTGATTTCTCCCTTGCCTTACTTAAATCTCCTTGGGTTTTAGTCTATGCTACTTTGCTTAATGGGGCACACTAGAGTCTGCCTGTATCCAGTAGACAGAGATTAAATATCTATGTATATATGTGTAAAACAACTACCATGTTTGTAGCTCTTCTTTTTCTCTCTAGAATATACTATTAAAGCAGTCAGTTCTAAGAGACCCTCCAGAATTACAAGCCACTGCAAAAGGCTTTGGTGTAGGGGGCTGGGGATATAGCTCAGTGGAATAAGCGCCTGCCTAGCAAGCGCAGGGTCCTGAGTTTGATCCCCAGTACTACCAAAACAAAAGAGTGGAAAAGGCTTTGGTGTATTCTTGAAAATCAAGGGAAAAAAATAACACCTTAAATTTCCTTAATAGTATGGGAAAAGTCAAGTAATGAAAAGCATAAAACTCCTGGAACAACGAGGTTTCAGTGTACATGTGCATAAATACAGAAATTGATAGAATAAAATTAACACATTATATTCAGCAAGGTCTGATGTCCTAATGAAATAGTTACAGAAAGATCCTATAGAGAAGTCATCAATTTTTAGAAGAGATTTCAGATTAAAACTTTGCAAGGAGGCAATCATTTGTCTTAAAGTTTCAAAAATACATTAATGTAAAAAACTTTACTACACTTAATTCCAAAATAGAATACCCAATGACTGTATACCTTAACTTCCTAAAAATTACACAAGGTCTGACGGGAACACCGCCCTTTGTTCTAACTCTGCTCCATTCACCTTTCTGTCCTTAACATTCCTTCTCTTCTAGAAAATGAGGAAAAACGTAGAAAGGCTCTCTAGGCAGGAACGAGAAGCAGAATCAACAGCCCTTTCATTGTTAGGAAGGAAAGACACCACGATCTTTCTCTCCCCCTCTTCAATAAGCAAAGAGTGTTCTTCCAAAGCAGATGGTCTGTAACCAGCACTTTTAATGGAACAGTTCAGAGTCTGCATTGAGAGCTTTGAAAATAAGCATGAGGAAACATTTGTTATCCTTCTATCCTCATTTTCTTGACCATATGGATGATTGCCAAAGGAAGGGGAGTGGACAGGGAGAAAAAAATTCATGTGCACAGACACACTGTCATAGCAATTAAGACCAGGTTTATTTCTATCCCAATCTTATTTTCTCTATAGAAAATATATGTAAATATCAATAAAATGCTAGAGAATAAAAGTCACCCAGAATCCCACCATACAGAGGAAATTATTAATAACTGGGGTCATCCTCTCTCGTGCTTTATTCCCCAGGAGAATACACCTGACTAAGGATACTAACCATTTCCACCTCCCAAACACCTCTTACTAACTGATGTCTATTTCTTTATAAGGAAGAAAATTTTGAGTATAGCATCATTCCAGCAATGAGCTACAGTTTCAAGAACACTTGATAGCTAAAGGTGAGTTTTATGGACCACCATAAACGAGAAGGGCAATACAGGTGATTTTTAAATATATATAATATGGTGTATAATTTTAATTCAAAAACTTCAAAATCTATAGAGATTTGGCTATTTTCTAGAAAAATATAAATGACCAAAACTAATTCAAGAAGGTAAAGAATATCAAAACAACCCAAATCAGAGACCAGAAAAATACAGCTTTAAATTTATTTGGAACGAAGTTACTTTTAGAAGTTAGAACCTAAAAATGTATCATCCTCATAGAAGGTTTACCAGTTCATTCTATAGTTTACCGTAACCCTGATAATAAAATTGAGTGAGGATAGTGTCTAATATAAAGGACAGACTAATTTCACTCACAGATATATTTTACATTTTTTAACATGTACAAATGTTGATATTGAACTGAACCCATTGAAAAACCTTCAATTTACAAATAATTTATCCAGACTCTCTAGGATCTTACCTATTCTGAGTGGATGTCTTTCTCAATGGTTTAGAAATTTTAACCCTACAATGATGAAAAAAATATAGATCCAACCCCCAAGTGGTCAAGGTAAAGCTAATATTGAAGCCTACATGCAACGTAGAAACACACACAGCCCACAAATGCAGTGTAACACAAAAGATTTATTTCCTGCCTCAAAATGAGAGTGAATGGCTGCTAGCTTTTTCTCTACATCACAAAAATGTCTAATACTTAGTATATGTAATATGTGTCAATTCCATTAATTCTCTTCTAGGGAAAAATATAGGAGCTCAGAATAATTGCATATAATATTTAAAAATCTTTATTTAAAATTAATAGAACTAGATGACCATACGAATTATTATGTTAAAATGTGTGAATTATTCATATATTAAGATATTTTTATTGTATACTACAATGCAAAGTAATTCATTTTAATTCTAGCAAGCAGTACTGAATTGCTAAGCCAAGAACCTAACATTTACCTAGGTCTAAATCATTAAATCAACAACTATTGACTGAGCAGTAACTATGTCCACCATAAGGTAAGGAATAAAAAGAAGTTAGTTCTCACATTCCTGTGGGAATACGAAGGAGAATGAGCAAATAATAAAAGTGAGGACAGACTATAAGCATTGAGGATCTTACAGTTTAACCTACAGGTAATGAGGAAACCATGAAACAATCTGAGACAGTGGTTGTCTCAGATGAAACAAGACACAGCTGTGGTTGGGAGACTAAGCCAAGAGCCAAGACGAGGATGATGGGACCCTAGATTAAGGTAATGGCAGAGGAAGGGCAAATGAGTAGAAACTTTCAAGTCTGAGTGGGGAACAGAAAAAACTGAAAACAGAGAAAGCAATTTTATCTAGAGTCTAAGACTTAAATAGTCTTTGAAAACAAACACTCCTGGCCAAAAGTTTGTCTCTGACTCATCCCAGCCGTGTACACTTCATCTCTGTAGATTCCTATGTCCTCTGTAAAACAGGCATAATAACAGTGCCTCCCATGTGGCAGGGTGGCCAAGAGGACTGAGGTGGAAGAGAATGCATGTTAAACAGCACTGTGCCTGTTACATAGGATGACAAAGTGAACAGTGGTCCCTTTGAAATAACAGGAAATAAGAAAAACAGGAATAGCTGTGGATAAAGGTAAATGTAGAGACTAGCTCACTACTTTAGCTTGAGGTCTATAGACAAAATTTGTATATCTGGAGACTGGTTAATAGAACAATAGAATTAATGAAAGTTAATTAAATAAAAAATAAAGATTTCTAGCTATCAAAGGCCTTAAATACCATGCTTAAGGATCTGGATCAGTATTCAATTTGTAAGTCCATTTAGAGCGCAGCTATTAGGTCACGCTTTTAACTTCTTAGATGAGGAAACAGATCACAAAAAAGTCAAAATCATGCCGCCCATACACACAGCATGGGCTCATTAATAAGTGAAATAATGTTCATAGTTTTCACTTGCTTAACAAAACACTGAGACACACGCACACACACACACACACACACACACACACACACACACACACGAAGAGATTGGACCCAGGGCCTTCTCAATAGGCTGCATCCTCAGCCCTGCAACCCCGTTTTTTTGAGACAGAATCTACCCAAAGTCGCTGAATTGCCCATGCTGAACTCAAACTTAGATCCAATCTAGATCCTTGGTCTCCAAGGTAGCACCACCAGGAGGTGATGGGAGCTTTGGGATGTTGGTCTTGTGATTTTCAGGTCACTGGGGAGATGTTCTTGAAGGTGACTGTGGGACCTCAGGGCCCCCTCTGTATTACATTGTAATATATCGGAATATGGAGAATGCGAGCTAACATCCTTTCATTCCTTACATTATGGTTTCTCTCTGCCTCCTGGCTCATGAGATGTAAACAATTTGCTCACCACACACTCTCACCATGATGTGTCACCCTCAGCAGAGCCATTAAGCAATGGAGCCTCTTGCTTTTGGGCTGGAATTTCCAAAACCATGAATTTAAGTGAAATCCTTTCTAAGTTAATTGCTTCAGGAATTTCATTATGGAAATGGAAAGCTGACTAATAAAATCTCTGTCCTCAAAATAAAGGCAAAGTTGAAATTACTGGGATAAAAATTAAAAGTAGCCCTGCCTCTTCTAACAGAAGACCATGATAGTAAGAGTCAATAATAATCTAGTAGCAACAGCATTGTTAAAATCAGCTAAGTTAGATAGAAATTAATATCCATCAGGGAGGGACTGGGCTCTGAAGAAAGTCAGCGAAAAATAAAGACATCAGAGTTGTGCATCTACCATTACTGAGCCTGAGGCTCCCCACCACTATTCCCCGTCCCCTAAGAATGAGACTTCCAAGCCAGCCCCAGCTGACGCCTCTATTGGCTGACTAGCTCTGCCCGACTTCGGTAAAGCTCCCCAAAGGCAGTATTTCCTACAGGAGGTGGACGGAGAATTCAGCCCTACTCGTGTCCATGTGCCCTTTGCTCTCAGTGGCCTCAAACACATCAAACAAGATCCGGGAAAGTTTTCAGATAACCTAATACATACACTGTGGTCTTTAGAGGACTTACATAGACCTATGAACTGGACTAGAAAGACATAATGTTGCTACTAGGTCAGACATTGATTTCTAGAGAGAAACAAGCAGCATTGCTGCTATTATATTTAAAGATTACTATTGTATTGTTAATTTTAAAAGACAAGAAGATGAACAGCAAGTTCCTCCTGGAGCCCAGACAGTTTCTATACAGATCCCTACTGGCCCACCAGCTGGATGAGAGACTGAAATAGAAAACATTATCTCAAACGCTTCTGGTTCATAGACTTCAGTGATGGTGAACCTATGGCATATATGCCACAGTGAGCTGCCTGTATTAGTGAAAATTCTAAAAGATTCACCATCACTGATATAGTTTAAACAGGCTAATTTAAATCCTGTAGTAAGAGTGAAGTTGTCTAAAAAGCTGGTAACATGTTGCCATCTAGGTTGTTAGATAACTAAGATAATATCAAAATCAGTCTTTGTGATGGATTAACTAATGGTCAACTTGTAACACCCAGCTAAACTGAGTCAGTGTGGTTCTGGGTATGGAAGGCCCACCTGAGGATTATTGCTAACAGCACAAAAGGAAAACTGGAGGGGAAGATGGTGTGCTGTTGATTCTCCTACAGAAGCTTGTCACACTGGTTTTCTGATATGAGCTCAGCTGTCATCATAGGAAGAGCTTGCGTCTTCACTGTTGCAGAGAATGGCTGTGGTTCTTTTCAAGAGGACTCTGGTGCTTACCTTGACTGCTACTTCCTGACTCCAGCACAGATTCCTCAGCCTGGTGGCACAGATCCTTCATATCACTGGTGCAGACTTTCTAGCTTCCACTACTGACCACTGGGCCTTCCCAGTGTAGCCCCTTGAAACGGACTTTCATGAGACACTGTCATGGGCTCTAGGACTTCCACTGGACTCGTGGAGGACATTGCCATGGCTCTAAGTCTTCAGCTTAACTTGTGCTGGATATTGCCATTGGATCCAAGTCCTCAGCAAGATTTTTTGGGTCTCTAGTGCATAGACAGATCTCTTGCACTCTTCCGTGTTTCACTTTTTGGGTGACTATTAAAAAGTAATCCTATAAATTACGTGTCCTGTATTATACCTATTCCTTTGCAAACTCTGCCTACAATAGCCACACAGCTGCAATATCTGTTACTGTTTGAGAGTTTCCTTTGGTCAAAAGTTATGTGTGTGAATATATATATAACTTTTAACAGCTATTATGAGTCATCTCAAATAATTATTTTAGTTATAATTAAAAGGTTAAAATTCCTATGTCTATAACAACATGATTTCTTAAAAATACTGAGATGCTCTTGGTTAAACTTACAAAATTAGATTTAAAAGCAAAGGTTCTACATCTTACTAAAGTAAGTTTATTCTGTTTGTATTGTTACCCTTTTTGGTTACTAAAAAGTGAGCCTTAAGAATTAAAGAATATTTGTTAACCTATAAATGTTTTCAACAATCAGTTCAGGATTGGTTAAATAAATATTATCTTTGTGACATATTTTGTATGTGTGTGTGTATATACACACACACACACACACACATATATATACACATACATATATAAATATATATATGCTGTGAATCTAAGCTTTAAAAATTTATAGTTAAGACTGTAAGTTTAATACATACAAAGTAACTAATAGATGCTCTCTTCTATACAATATATGTTTAGACCATAAACACATAAAATGATCAAAATGTGACATCTCTTTAAATTTGGTCCTGATATTTAGACTTGATCTACATCTGTTGGCTTTGATTAAATAAACATTTTTATTATTGTATAAGTGAGATACGTTTGGTCATTAAAACTGTCTCTGAAACTTCTCAGAGCTATAAAGATGTCCTTACTTCTTATCTCTATAGTTCCACCCTATAAAACTTGTTAAAGGAATCTAAAATTTGTCTTAAGGTGTATAGACTTCCATATAGCTATGATACTAATTGTTGATAACCTTATGATATATTAAATGGTATATCTGTGTTTCCCAAGTATATAGGCTTTCAAAGATACAAAACTGAAAAACACCTTATTATACTGGCAGCTTGCAGGCTAAAGTTATTGATGCTTTTTAGGCTCAAGGATTGGGCTTTCCCTTACTTGTTTTCCAGCCATTTGTGATAAGAGGTGCATGCCACCCTAACATGAAGCCTGCTCACTCTGGCAGCACATATACTGAAATCTAACATGAAGCAGTCAACCAGATGATGTGAATACTTTTGCAAGTGGATACTTTTACAAATGTGATTGTTATGGGTATATCATATATGTGTTACAGCACTTAAGAGATGCTCAACCACTGTGCAGTCCAGATCATGTCACATATGGTACCTCTATGGATAGGTGCATTCTTCTTCAATGGCACCCTATTGAAGGACAACAAACTTGGATAAAAATTCTTTATGTCATAAAGCTAATGGATTAAGAAGCTATTCTGTACTAAGATGAACATTTAAATGTGTTTCAGAGATAATAACAAGACCTTATAGTTCTAATATAATAATGTCATGATTATTATCCTAAAATGTTATGTTGCCCTTGATCTCAAGTTTTCCCTGTAAAACCTTGTAATTGTTACCTGTTAACATTCTGCAAGGATTCAACTTCTAAGATAACCAAGATTGGTATAAAGAAATAACAGTTCCCTGGTCATACTATGTATTTCAAGGTGCTTGATATCTAGATAAGATCATGAAATTAAAGCTACTGCTTCCACTATAATTGGTACAATGGATATTCTGGGTATTCAACCCTAGGTTTGAAGACTTAATTAAGCTAGAAAGATAACCGGGTTTAGAGGACAGCTAATATTTTGGACCTGACTCTCCCAGGTCAACAAACATCTAGGACATAGGGGGGCCTCTTCTGTATTTCCTACAACTTTCATGAGTCACTCAACTTCATGAGCAGGGAGACTGTTGACTCCAGAGGATAGAAGAGAGAAATATCTCCCATGTTGGCGGCTGACACTGACCGAGGAATTCAGAGGCTCTGTATATGGTTCCAAAAGTAACCCCTACAGAGCCTTAAGTGACCTTGATAGATGGCAAGAAGTTAATTTTGATTAACATAGGTCTCACTTTTTTCTTTTTTTGGTACCAGAAATTGAACTCAGGACCCTGTGTTTGCCAGGCAGGCACTGTGCCACTGAGCTATATTGTCAAGAGGTCTTACTTTTAACTTGTTCTTACACACCCAGCAGAAAAGTACAACAAAAAGATAGACAAAAAACAAGGCTGTAGTAATAAATGTTAGATACAAAAAGGGAGCTCCACTTATTGACCCCTGCTAGCAGTTTCCAGTACAATTGTAGCTGACCACTGCTATGGGTCACTGTGGCCAGAAAGCTACAGTGGGAACCATAAAAGCTCAGCAAGAGTCTTTAAGTTTCTCAGCTAAAATTGTCCTTCAAAACCACCAAATGTTCATCTTCTTACAGCTAAAACTGCCGAGGGACTTACGACAAAGAAATATAGCCTCAATCAATAGAGAAGTCTAGGAGCCAGCTGGTTAACATCACTGCTCCAATCCCATAAGAATAGTTCCTGGATGCAGCTTCTTTCCCCAATCTGTCTTTCTATTCTATTGCTCCTGCTTTGGCCATATATGTTTTAATCTCTTGGTAAAGGTTGTTTATTCTAACCTAGAGGCTGCCAAACTCCAAGTGATTGTGCAGATGGAACCAGTGACAAACATGGCAAACTCCCTTTACCAGGATCCACTAGCTCAACCTTGTAAAGGGAGTTCATAACTGCTAAACTACAACTTAACTTCTATCCAAGACCCCTTAGATTAACCCTCTGAAGAAAGTCCCTGACTGTCTCCCCTACACCAACCCTTTTCAGCTCAAAACAGCTAGATTCAAACCACACCCATTCTTCTTAATCACAGTTAGGAACAGTTCTTCAGAGGGAAACTATTATAGGCAGCTAAATTAGATAGAAATGAATATACAGAGAAGGACTGGGTTCTCAGGGAAATCAGTGAAAAATAATGACATCAATATTGTGGCTGGAGATGTATCTGAAGAAGACCAGGCCTCAAGATAAAAGATGTAATGGCTAGGCCCACATGCCTCCCTGAGATAAAAAATTATTTGAGATTAGCTCTCAGGAGCTATCTCTCAATAAATCTTTCCTACTCTTAACTTCCTACTATTCCTTGTAATTTACTCTTCCATCTCAAGGAACATGAACTTGGCACATCTGACATCTAACAGGTCAGGAGTTATAGTTCCCCTATATCAGCATAATAAAGACTTTGACCAAATATTAAAAGTCTTTCTTCAAAACTAAACTACAGCATTTTATGAAAACTCAAATGCTTTCCATGTGCTAGAACTGTCTCTTTAATAATTTGACAAATTTTAAGAATATTATTTTTAATGATAATTTTAAAATTAGCTTTAATCAAGTAAATATATTTTCTGAAATATTTCGTTACAGACATTCAATTAACATTTGGATTTTTCATTTTGAAAAATATAATTATATAATAAGTTATAAGTAGCTTCTTTTCTGTAATCCTAAGACTGTTAATTAATAAAGATACTATTTGAATTTAGTGGAATATGTAGAAGACCCTGTAGCAAATTTCTGAATGTCCATGACTCCTACTTTTGTTCTTTCCATTTTCTATTGATAATTCACTTCTTTTGTAATAGGAACCTAGGCAAGACCTGCAGATGCTCAATGTGTAACTAAAAGCAGGACAAAATTGGACATTTGTACTTTTATTTTATATCTGTTATATCTTTCATTACCTTAAAACTTTGCTATAAGAAATTTAGAGAAAAACTAATGTCACTAATGCTGAAAATTTTAAGGAAATTGAAGGGAAGTAATACTTACAAAATCATTCCTGTAAGCAAGTATTACCCTGATTCCAAAACCAAAGAAGAATCCAACCAAAAAAGAAAACTATAGACCAGTCTCCCCAGTGAACATAGATACAAAAATCCTCAATAAGATACTAGCAAACAGAATGCAGCAAATCATCAAGAAGATTATACACCATGACCAAGTAGGATTCATACCAGGGATGCAGGGATGGTTCAACATATGCAAATCAATACATGTAATATAGCATATTCACAGGACCGAAGACAAAAGATGCAGAAAAGGCATCTGAGATAATCCCACACCTATTTATGATAAAAACCCTACAGAAAATTACCTTACAACTTTGGTCAGATCCCTGCTCAGCTTATCACATGAGGATATAAATCACTTAAGCAGTACCTATCTAAAAACTAATAATATAAGATGAATTAGCCCTACATTTACCTAGCCTATTTTATTATATAGACTGTTGAATTAAATAGAAATACTATAGGTAGTCAGACAGAGCTAGGCCCTCGACAATGTCAGGGCAAAGATAAGAACTCATTACAATTGTGGCTAGAGGCACATCTGTTGGAGGCCAGGCCTCCAGACAAAGATGGAATGACCAAGCCTGAGATAAGCTGTAACACCTAGTCTAACGAAGTCTAGATGGACATCAGTGACCTCAGGGTGTGACCAAGGTGCTTGGACTCATCACTTCTTAGAAAGTTCTTTGCATGTGCACTTGCTATGTGCCTTGCTTCCCCATCAGATCAACGTTACCTATACGTATCATCTTACTGGTTGATTATAGCTATAACCCACATTGTACCCACATGGCTGCACTCTATAAACCTTCCCCTGAGAAGTGGGATTCTCAACAATCCACTTTTGGGTCCCCTCCTGCTTCTCAAGAGCTATAACTCCTCTTCAGTGAATACTTCCTACTCTTAACCTCTGCTGTTCCTTAAATTCATTTTTCTATTTTAAAAAACACAAACTTGACATATCAGACATCTAACAGGTTAAAAGTTATAATAGTCTCCTTATATCATATTTAGAGGTTCTAATATATCACTCCTATATCAATTTTCCCTCTCTTCAACACTGAGGACACTAAGAAAAAAGTAACTAAAGCAATTTTCAGGATTTGCACGGACATCCAATTGTCAGTTTCCACAATGTCCAGTTTTGGACCCCCTGGATGGATGCCTAGAAGTCTCCAATAATTGTCCTAAACCTGAAGTCAACTGAGATTCCAGGAAAAGCAGAGCATTCCATAATGAAGTCATCCCTGCAGTGGAAACAACTTCCCCAGGACAGGAACCTAGGCTGCCACTCTCAGCAGGAGCTATCTTTGTGTACAGAAACTAAATTATCCCCTTAAGCAATGACTGCTCTCACAGAATGTGGCAGAACCAGTCTTGAGATAGGGATCTACTAGCCCACAGTTTGACCAGGATTACTCACCTGCCAGCTAGATAAATCCCCAATCCTTGCCTTTGTTTGTTCCCCTTCTCAATAGAACCCCAAGATTTCTGTCAGTCCCTCAAAGTCCTTTGCTTTGGTTGGTGGGGGGTGGTGGCTGGAGTTTGAATCTAAGACCTTCCCACTAAGTTACATCCCCAGCATTTTAAAAAACATTTTTCGAGTTTTTGAGGCAGGGTCTTGCTAAACTGCCCAGGCTGAGCTGGAATTTGTAAATCTCCTGACTCAGCCTCCCAGAGTGCTGCGATGACAGATGTGTGCCCCTGCACCCAGCCGAAGACAGATCTGAATCTATGCATCTGTCCTCCTGGCATGGCTGTGCTGATTACAAACTTCTGTGCTGCCCTGCACCACTGCTGTCTCACCACCTGGCATTTTAGGGTAAGAGGCTGTGCCTCATGTGTTGGGACCCCTGAAGCCAGGGCTTGGGCCATAAAACTTTAGCAACACTTAGATTCTTTCCGTCTACTCCTTACCCAAGCTCCATAAGGTATTGCCAGATTTGTGTTTCACCAGAGCAAAGCTTCTCCTCAGTCCTCAACAAAGCTAACATTACTGTATTCTGTACTGTATTCTGTACAGTCTTTTATGTACCCCTAATCTGGAGCAAAGTTATACAGACAAAAACAAGACCAACCAATAAGCCATTACTTTTGCTTTCTTCTTCTTCTTCTTTCTTTTTCAGGTACTGGGATTGAATCGAGGGCCTTTTCATTGACCTATATCCCTAGTGTTTCTTATTTTTTATTTTGAGACAGGGTCATGTGAAATTGCTAAGTTGCCCAGGGTGGAGTTGAACTTGTGATTCTTCTCCCTCAGCCTCCGGAGTGCTAGACTTACAAGTGTGCACCGCCACGCCCAGCTGCTGATAGAAACTATTATAGACATCACAGCCAGAAAAATAATACAAATTATGTGGGATGACATTTTAGTTAGAAATGTATAGAAAAATGGATATTCTAATGAAAAATATTTCCTGATTCTTAATATTATAAAAATTTCTACCTTCTGAAAAGTTGTTGAATAAAGATATGAGTATGTCTTCAGCTTACTGCAGATTGTCAAAGGAATAATAAATACTAGTGCTTATGAAGTTTTTTCAGCAGCCTCATTTAGTACAATGACACATTAATAAATGCTTTTTCATTTTATTTTAAAACAAATTATATTGGCCCTGATTTCTGTAAAGTTTTAAGGTGTTTCATTATATCTCTAAGAATATCCTATAATGTAGTTTGCAATGTTTCTGAACACTATGGAAGAAAATTGTCAAACAAAAACGAATGAACAAACAAAAAAAGAACCAAATCAATTACAAAGAGTTGATGTAGCATATAGAAGCAATCTATGGCTATACATTTTTCAATTTTTGGTCCTGTAAGGGAAACTGGCATGATTATTTTAAGTAGTGAAGAGTAAACTTTTAGTCTAAGTAGGCCATCACTAGGGGTTTGGTATAGGGGTAAGTAAGCACAGTGCCTCCCCAAAGGGCTTGCCAGGTATTCAGTTAAAGAGGGAGTACTTTCTAGATAAGACAGCCCTGCCCTCTCTGACAGAAGACCTGACACTAAGGGTTAACAGTGTTACTATACCTTCTAGTTAAATGGTCATTCACCTACTTCCGGCAAAGAAGCATTTCAAAAGAAATTTTAAAAATAAAAGATTTGACCTGAAAGAACTTAGAATATATGCTGAAGTGAGTGCACTGACCTGAAAGAATTCAAAGGAGGACTGAACAAGACAAAAACAAAAAATTTGTTTCATGACACACAAGAGCTAATATAAAATTATTTAGGTTTATATTACACCAAGTATATTCTACTGATATAACATCTTTCACTAAATCAAAACATTAAAACTACTGATTTGGTGCTAACATTTGAGAACAAAAACTCTAATGGGTTAATCCATTTTTTCAAGTGACCTTGGTATGACTTACACACAATAAAATCAACTCTTCAGTAACACAGATGGTAGACTAGACATTGCCAATGTTTTAGGCTTAGAAAGTGCTTTTAATTTTTTTATTTCCCCATGCTGTGTTTATTGCTTTACATATGTCTCCAACTGCCAAAGAATTGTTAACTAATCGGCATGAGATTCATTTTGTTAGTACACAGCTGGGTACTTTAGTCATACAACATCTGCTTCTCTACATATATTTTGCCTTTTCTTCATTTATCTCAAAACTGTTTCTGCAAGTTGTCACAGTAAAGTGTATATATGCTCCCTCTCAATATTTGGAAGCTGAAGTTGCTCATCATCATTATGTTTATTATTACTGCATAAAATTATTAGTGTCTGAATAATTTTCTGAATGACTAAAACAAAATCCACTATATTTAAGATTTAGAAAATCTGGCTTTAACATCTATTTCTAAAACAATACAGTTGAGGCAAAGAATGAAATTCTCTGAGAGTCATGCAGTAATCAGATACTATACATATATACTTAAGCTGAGCGAAGACATAATGGAAAAACAACCAAAGCTTCAAAATGTTAATGTTAAAATGTTGAGTAGCCATACAAAAGAATATACTTCATTCTACAGCCAAGAGTCAGTAGTTAGTATATTTTTAACATTTTTACTGTAGAGAAAATAATCAAAAAATGAATTATTTGTGTCCTTAGCTTCTCTTATTTTTTCAGTTTGGATAAGTACATGTTAGAACAGCATCCCACCAAGGTACGGATAGGTGAAACTCAAATACAGGTCATTCGGCTCTACCACAGAACCATGCCCCCTCTTCCAAGTCCTTGTTTGTAAATTGCTTAGAAGTCATAGGCTATGTACAATGGTAGTTAGATCTCAGGCCATTCTTAAAAAGCCAAAATGTAATTGAACTAAAAGAGTAATGACAGTACACAATCCAAATATCCTTCTTACTATGACAAAATTCGATCCCAAATGCAAATGAACATTTAAGTAACAAGTCTTCCCAGTCACTGGCAAAACAGCAAAGAGTCCCACAGTTTAGTTTCTCTTTTCTTTTCTAATCAGCCAAAAATCAACAGGATGAGAAAGCAGAAGGTCTAACAATTGTAGAAAGTTCTGCTAATAAGAATCTGGGTGGTAGGGGGGCAGTACAACAGAAGACCCATGGTTTTCACTAATCTGATAACTGGCATGGGGAAATCTCAAACATGAGATACGAGGGGGAAGTGGCTTCAAGAATGCTAAGCGGGTCCAACACCCACTACCACCCAACCATGCCCCTCAGCCCGACAAGCAGCACCAACACCTACAGGTACCCTGTCAGTACAAGAGGTTTCGGTACAGTCTGTCTTACTGTTTGGTGTCAGGGGATGAGAAAAAAGAGGGGGCAATGGCATGTGCAAAGGTCCAGAAGGAAAACTATGTACTTCAGGAGCTACAAGTAAATTAACCACAGTTGGAGCTAACAATGGGAGTAACAAGAGAAGGGGCCAGAGAGTTAGACAAGGAACAGACTATGAAAGCCTTTTAAAAAGAATGTCTGGCACTGAGGGCAGAGAGGGTATATCGGGAAAGAACTGTAGGTAGCAATAGTACAAACAGAAAAAATAACACCAGTCTCTTAGCTTCTGAACTGTAACTTTAGTGTTCTAATATACAAGTAGAAAAGAATGATTAATTCTATATGCTTTTGAACTGAGTTACTGAATATGCCATTTAAATATTTAATGTATTATTCAACGTATATAAAGATAGCTAGAGAACTATTCTGGCTCGTGTCAAACATAGTTAAATAATAAATAGAAGAATTAAAGAACATTACGCAATCTGTATTTATGTTCTACCTTCTTGCCTCCTCTATTATCTAGGAGGAAAAATACAAGTTAATTAGACTGATGAGACAGACAAGAAAGAAAAAAGAGGGAAGTAAGGCTCTAGAATAATCAAGATATTTAATTAGTCCATGAAGCAGTAGTCAGTTTAAAAGGTAATGTGTACTTGCTTTAATTTCAATTTTACTCTTATTAAATATTATAAAGATGAGTTTAGTTCCATGCCTGTTTTGAGGAAGAGATAGGAAAGGATTGCAAAGAAATTAAAATTTGAATATACTAACAATAAACAGTACTATGTAAGACTAGCCTGAGTATGGGAGTAGAAACAGTAATCTAAGAGAGATAAAAAATGTTTCTAAGATTGTTGCTTTAATTATCTCACTTTAAAGCAGTTGAAAATATCTGCTAAAATACTGATTTCATTCTTACATGACATCTTTATTAATGTCATGTCCAAATAACTCGTTAGAAGGATATGCATCTTTCTAAAAGTTAAACTGCTTTAGGAGGAAATAAAGACCTATGCGCTCATCTTTTCATAGATAATAATAAATATACAGACACACACACACACACACACACACACACACACACATGCACACACTCACATACTGGGAGAAAGAATGAACAAAACATAGAAATTAATTCATCTAGTTAAAATAAATAACAGAATAAAATACAATTAGTGCCTTTCCAAGGTGTATCTTTGAGTCTAGGAACTCCTGCAGTGCAAACTAGAAACAGACCTTTAAAATTTCTTTAGATTGCTCTTTAAATAAAACTTTCAAAATTCAGAATTTTAAGAATTACTTCACTGGAATGTAAGTTGGGCAGCTAAAATTCCATTCCCCAAAGTAGTTTGACCACACACACACACACACACACACACACACACACACAATGATGTTTGTTCATTAAAGGAAAGAAACACAAAATGAGAAAAAAAGTAGCATTAAGTATCCTCCATTAACTATTAACATTACCCAGCTTAATGGTTAAATAATAGTTTCCATTTAAGTAAATGAAAAAATTAAATGCCACAAAAATTTCATTTTTGAATACTTTAAATCTTCCTGCTGATCTATAGATTAATTTTATTACCTTTGTTTAAATAAAAATATAGAATGACTAGTTTTTACATACTATTCACTTAGGTCTCTAAATATGTGAGCTGCTTCGTCATCCTAATAAACCAATTAGCCATCAGAGAAGCCTCCTGTTTTTATCTAATGCTATCTAATGCTATGCTCTTCTATACATAAAATATGTACATACACACACACGTACACATAAATGAATTACATACTTATACACACACATCACTGCGTTATATGAATACAGCGCTTACAGAAAGTGAGGGAACCCTAAAGAGTTCAGTGAGAGAAGGGTTGTATTCACCCCTTTAATCATGCTATAACTTTCATAATTTATATTACTTGATAAGAAATCTAATAAGCACTCATTTGAACACTGTACATGGCCTTAAACAGAACCTCTCACATAACTTTCATAAGGTCCACACATTTTTGTCAACAGTCATTATTCCCAAACACTGAATTCTGGCCCCACAAACTCACTAATATAAATGTAAGGCTCGTAAAGATTTAGAACACTAACTAGATACTACTATCATCTCCCCAAACCTGTCACTTATGGAAGATCTACAACCTCATGCTTTCAGTTCAAAATGTCAGAATTTCATTTGCTACATTTTTCACAGTGGTCAAGTGGGATCCTAAAAAAAGGTTAAAACTATTTCAGTTCTTCTTTGTTCTCCCTCTTCCCACTTGGCAGGTGTTTATATTCTAATCTGAATTTTTCAAATCCTAGAAATTTAAGTATGAAAGCTTACTTGCAACATCAACTGTGTTTAATTTCTCTTTTATACTAGCACCTTGATAATCACTCAAAAAAAGTTTATTCAGTGAACAGCTGGCTGGGTGTGGTTGTGCACGCCTGTAATTGGAGCACTTGGGAAGCTGAGGCAGGAGGATCCTCATGAGTTTGGGATCAGCCTGGGCTACAAAGTGAGCTCAAGCCCAGCCTGAACTGCACAGCGAGACCCTGTCTCAAAAAGACAAATAAATAAATGAATAAATAAATAAATGAACAGCTGAACCAAGAATGAATGAATAACTGATATGATTAATAATATGCTAAAAAGAATCATCATAATAATTATTTAAAAGTAATAAAATACTTCTCTAATTTGCCCTTTCCTTCATTTCTGCAGGTACCAACTTATAAAATTCATATACATATTTTCAAAACGTTTCAAGTAGGTTAGCAATTGTAAAATAGATACTTCCAAATTTACACATTAGTACTTCTAAGCATAACATGGAGGGAAAAGAGACAATGCAGGTATCAGTATGTTCATAATTTAAAAATCTTATTACACTTACTATGCTGAGGGTCAAGAATGCATTTAGCCATTTAAAAGTCAGTCAAGAATAATCGCCTTGGGTGAAATCCAATGGAACAAAGAGCCAAAGGTGTTCTCATTACGAACAAACGCCTATTAAGCGCCCACTATGTACCGGCTGCTACACTAACTACTAAAATCTAATTTCTCTTGAGAAAAAAGAATTTAGAAATTGAAGTCTGTATGACATATTGTTCTGGGAAATGGAGTACTAAGGGGAAAAAAGTAAATAATCAAGAAAACAGTGAATTACTAAGCTAAATAGTATGTGAATTTCATGATACAGACATAGTATGCTTAGTTTGCAAACCTCACACATTGTATAACCACTAACGATGCAACTAGTAAAGTCAAAGGTGATGCAGTAAAGATAAAAATTTTGCAAGAACAGAACATAAAAAAGACTCTTGAGCCAGGTGCAGTGGCACAGGCCTGTAATACCAGCCTTCGGGAGATTGAGGCAGGAGGATCACCGTGCATTTGAGAACAACCCGGGCTATCCAGTGAGTTCAAGGCCAGCCTAGAGCAAGAGCCTATCTAGAAAAAAAAGACTCATGGATGAAAGATGACTTGGGGTCAAAAATGAATAAACAGAACCTAATATACTAATCTTTCTAAAAAGGAATTGTTTTGGTTTGGGGTTATTTTTGCAAGGGGCGCAATATAATACAGGACACACATTTTATAAGATTATTTATAATAGTCACCCAAAGAATGATACAGAAACGAGTGCAGGAAATCCGTCCACACACTAAGACCAAGGAAACTAGCCAAGGGCCTGGACCCCACAGAAATGTCCTGCATGAGTCCAGCTGAAGACCTAGAGCTTACAACAGTGCCTCTACGAGTTCAGCTGGAGGCACAGAGCCCATAACAATATCTCATGCAGGCCTGTTTCATGGATCTGCACTGGGAAGGCCCAAAGGTCAGTGGTGGAATCTCGGAAGTCTGTGCCAGCGGGATGACGGATCTGTGCTAGCAAGCTGAGGGATCTGCACTGGAGCCAGGAAGCAATGCGCAAAGTAAGAACCAGAGCTCTCCCGTAAAGTACCACAGCCACCCTCAGCAACAGTGAGGTCCCGAGCTTCTCCAATGGTGAAGACAGCTGAGTTCTGGTCAGGAAAGCCAACACAACAAGCTTCTTCAGGAGACTGAGCTGTGTACCTTCTTCCCCTCCAGAGCCAGGAAGCAATGCTCAGAGTGAGCTCCCCTAAAGTGAACTGAAGCTATTCTCTGTGTCAAGGAGGTCCCAAGCTCCTCGGAGGACGAAAACAACAAGTTTATCAGGAAACCAGCATGACGAGCTCCTCCAAGAGAACCAATAGCTTCTTACAGCTTCTACCAGCTCCCAACAGCCTCTCTCAGCTCCCAATAGCCTCACTTCTTCTCCAGTTCTGCCCCTTATGCTGCTGGCAACAGTCCCCAGTGGCCTCCCACACCCAGCACCGTCCTTACTTAGTTCAGCTGGGTTTTGCAAGTTGACCACCAGTTGTCAATCAAAAAATATTACTTTTATTTACAAATATGATTGAGAGTACAGAGAAGTGAGTATCAGAGCAGTATTCGCGGACATCCATATCATGGAGTATAATTATTGTGAAGCAGAGTTTATCGCTACCCCTGGAACGCACACTCTCCAACAGCAGGCTTTTTCTTTTGGTCTATTTTACCACTTCTTACGGGCCACTGCAAAATTGGTCACAACTCATCACCCTCTCACAACCACACCTCTTAAAGTGTGATTCTACAGCTCCACTCACCAAGAATCAGCGCCCTCTATTCCATCCTTTGAATTTCAGTGGGCTTGTGATTTGCTTTTACCAGCAGAACACAGCAGAAGCAACACTGTTCCAGTTTTGCATCTAAGCCTCAAAGATCCAGCATACTTTGTCGCTCAGAACCTTGTTGCTACCATGTAAAAGCCCACACCAGGCCATCAGGTAATAAAAAATACAGCCCAGTCAAATCCTACTGCCTTAGGAAAAAACAAGCAAACTTTTCCTACAGAGGTCCAGATAGTAAAAACTTTAGGTTTTGTTACATGAGTTTTGCTGTAAAGTCTTCTTTAGCTTTACATTACAACCCTTCAAAATGTAAATAACATTCTAAGCTTAGGAATCATGTAGTGACAAGACACAAGGGTTGCCAGCCCCGGCCCTACACATCAGCCAAACAACCCCTAGATGCAAAACTGATTACTGATCATAGATGCCTAAAGAAACTCAGCCAGGACTGAAAAAAACCCACCCACTAAACCCAGGACATACTGTCAGTGTGCAGAATCATGAACTAAATAAGTGATCGTTCTTGTTTGTCACTACCGTTTAGGGTGGTGAGTAATCACCACACACTTCCTGCTCAGCTGTCTTTAGTGCTCACAATCATACCTGTAACTCAGGAGGCACTCACCAAATGTTTCATGAACATAATAATGAGTTCAGGAGCTGGGGTATGACATTTCTGTGCCAGAGTTTATACACTCAAAGGTCTACAGAGGCCAGACAAATGAATTAATTCAATGAAGTGGTCAGTATAGAGAATAAATTGGGAAGCAGTGAAAGGGAACCCCGGAGAAGCCACTAACAGCCCTGTCAAGCACAAAACCAGTGGGAGCATGAACAGAAAACAAGGAGCAATGTCCACAGTATCGACGACAGGATGAAGAGATTCAGGCAGAGATTGTCCTGGGTAAAAGCTCAAGATCCACAACACATTCTGTCTGCAAGTGACCACTTTAGAATCAAAGGACCATCCCTTTCAATAAATGTGCTGGGACAATTGTATGTCTATGTGCAACAGGAAGAACTTGGATCCCTACCTAACATTACACACAAAAATTAACTACAGACCTAAATGTATATATACAGTTTGTCTTTTTGAGACAGGCCTTCATTATGCATTTCAGGCTGGCCTTGAACTCACTTTGTAGACTAGGCTGGCCTCAAACTCATAGCAATCCTCCTGCCTCAGCCTCCCAAGTGCTGGGATTATAGGTGTGTGCCACTATGCCTCACCTGACAGACATAAATGTAAGAGTTGAATTATAAAACACTTTGAAAACAATATAAATCTTCGTGATCTTGAGTTAGGCAATGATTTCCCAGCTCCCAAAAGCATAAGGTAAAATAAAAATTATATTGAACCTAATTAAAATTTGAAATTCTTATGTAACAAAACACATCATTCAAGAAAACAAAAAAGCCATGCTAGACAAATCCATGGATATAAAGTAGGTGAATGGTTACATGGAATGAAGGAAGTAAAAATGGGGAGTGACTGCTAGTTGATCTGAGGTTTCTTTTAGGGCTGAAGAAAACGCTCTAGAATTAGATCGTGGCAATGGTTCTTATACTAAAACCCAATGAACTGTGTGCTTCAAAGGGATGGATTTTATGGAATGTTAATTACATTTCAATTGTAGAAAAAAGATGAAAGACAATCTAAAGCTGGGGGAAATATTTATAATTACATACCTTATAAGAGACTTGTATCTGGAATACATAGAGAATTCTTTCGTCTTTTTGAGACAGGGTCTCGCTATGCAGTTCAGGCTAGCTTTGAGCTCACTTTGTAGCCCAGGCTGGTCTCAAACTCACAAGGATCCTCCTGCCTCAGCCTCCTGAGTGGTGAGATTACAGGTGCGCACCACCACACCCGGCTACATAGAGAATTCTTGTAACTCAAAAATGAAAACACAGGTCATGCATGGTGGCATGCACCTGTAATCCAACCACTTGGGAGACTGAGCCAGGAAGGCTGCTGTGAGTTCGAGGCCAGCCTGGGCTACAAAGTAAATTAGGGGCCAGCCTGAATGGTATAGTGAGACCCTGTCTCAAAAAGATGAAAGAAAAAATACAAATAATTTTAAATGGAAACTATAGAAGGCCATATAGATTACTAAGAATCATATGACAAGATGCTCAATATCATTAGTCATTAGGGAAATAAAAATAAAAAACAATACTATTTCTTACCCACTAGAATAGCTATAATCGGAAGGTCAATATTAAGTGTCAGTAAGACTGTAGAGAAATTATACCTCATATTTTGCTGGTAGGAGTATAAAATGATATAGCCACCTTGGAAAACAATTTGGCACTTTCTTTAACAAACTAAACATCAGGGCTGGGGATGTAACTCAGTAAAGTGTTTGCCTAGCATGTGTGAGGCACTGGGTTCAATCCCCAGGACCACAAAAAAGAAAAGTAAAAAAAAAAAAAAAAAAAAAAAAAAAAAAAAAAAAAAAAAAAAAAAAAAAAAAAAAAAAAAAAAAAAAAAAAAAAAAATATATATATATATATATATATATATATTTACCATATTACCCACCAATTGTATATTTGGATATCTACCCAAAAGAAATAAAAACATCAGAATACAAAATCAACACATTAAAATCAACAGCACTCCTATACCCTAATAATGAGCCTACTGAGAAAGAAATGAAAACAATTCATTTACAATAGCTTCAAAAATAAACCTAGCTTATTAAATACCTAGCAATAAACCTAACCAAGGAAGTGAAAGACCTTTATAATGGAAATTACAGAATGCTGAAGAAGGACATTAAAGAGGACAGCAGAAAGTGGAAAGACATCCCTTGTTGTTGGATTGGAAAAATTATTATTGTGAAAATGATAATTACTGTCAAAGGTAATCAAAAGTTTTAACGCAATGCCTATTAAAATACCAACAACATTCTTCACAGAACTAGAAAAAAAATTCTCAAATTCCTATGGAACTAGAAAAGACCCAGAATAGCCAAAGCAATTGTGAGCAAAAACAACAAAGCAAAGGCATTACGATACTGGATTTCAAGTACAAAGCTATACTAAAACAGCATAGCACTGGTATAAAAACAGACACATAGTCCATTGGAATAGAACAGAAGACAGAGAAACAACCCCATATACGTACACCTATCTGATTTTCAACAAAAGAGCCAAAATGCTAGAAAAAAGCTCGCCTCTGTAGCAAATGGTGCTGGGAAAACCCGGTATCTATCTGCTGAGATTTAAATTAGATTCCTATCTCTCCCCTTGTCCAAAATCAAACCAAAATGGATCAAAGGCCCAGACAGATTGTGGTCATGACTGTACAATTCTAGAAACATATAAAGTTCACTAAATTGTACAATTGAAACAGGTGATGTTTATGGTATGTTAATCACACCTTAATAAGCTGTTGAGAAAACAATTGGCAAAAAAGAACTGGTAAATGATTAAGAAAATACTTTGGCATAAGCAACTCAGGTGAACGAGTCACCCTTTAATGAGAAGGCAAGGCGTCAACAAAAGAGGGTGTTCACGGGGGACACAGTGAACTCAGTTTGGGGCTGAATTCCCAAACATTACTTACTAATTTAACAATATCCAGCTAATGATGTGTAATAAAGCAATATGAAAAACAGATTTAAGATTCATCCCTTCAACAGATGTGTACTAACAACAGTGAAGCAGGAACATACATTCTCCGAGAAATACGCGGTAGTTGTTCAGAAAGACCCAGCCCCTGTTCTCGTGGAGTTCAGGGAGGATGAAACCCTGAAGGAGAAACCTTCTGGACAAATACATAACTGAGACAGATCAACACAGAGGCGACAGGTTATTCCTGGTGTGACTGAATTCATCAAGAAGAGTATGAAAGGAAGAAAGACGGTAAAGGATTTTGACAAAGATTAATATGATTTCACACAAAGGAAGCAGAGACATGAAGTAGACCAATTAGAGAGATAAAAGGAACTAACTTTTGCTCAAGAAGAGAGTTCAAGAAAGAGGAAAAAATTAATCAATAGTACAAAATATCAGCTAGATGAAGGGAAGAAATACATCTGAATGGACTTGATATAGCACTTCATTAAGTCAACAAATATCCTTGGCGCACATATTATATTATAGGCACTTTCGCTTTTATTCTGAGTGAAAGGCAGGAGTCATTGCAAAGATCTGAAGAGGAGCATGAAAAACCAATCAATCCATCAATGAGTGGGCGTGGTGGCAGACACTGGTAATCCCAGCACTCCAGAAGTGGAGGCAGGAGGATTGCTGCAAATTAGAGCCCATCCTTGAATACACTATGAGTTCAAGGCCAGTCTAGAATACATAGCAAAACCCATTTTAATCAATTAATTGAAGACTGACATGATTTACTATTTTAAAAGGGTCACTAAGAGTGCTGTTATGAAGAGATCAATGACAAAAATTGGGAAACCAGCTGGGAAGCTGGGGCAGCAAACTGATCAAAACTGACAGTGAAAGGAATGTGGGGGGGTTCAGATTCCAAATAAACTGTAAAGGCAAAGCCGACAGGACTCCCTGATGGACTGCATTGTGAGCTGTGAGATAAAAAGTCAGTCAGAGATTACAGCGAAGTGTTTGCCCTGGACCACAAGAATTGCCACCAAATCGAGGTGGGGAGAGCAGAGTGCATGTATGGACACATTAGAGCAGAGCAGGCTTTTAGAGATGGGGTGAAGATGTTAAATAGCATCTAGACAGAAGAGTGCAGCGTTCCAGGGAAGAGGAACCGGCAAAAATGAAAGGAACAGTAAGTAGAGGAAGAAAACCAAGGGAAGTGCTACCTCCAAAACCAAGAGAAGAAAACGTGTTTCAGATGAACGAGTTCTCAATTTACCCCCGGATTTCTCAATCAGGGTTACTTTGTCCCCTGGGGGAGTGTTTGGCAAGGCCTTGAGACATTTTTAATCATCACAGCGGAGGGAGTAGGGTGTGGTCCCAGCATCTAGTAGAAAGAGGCCCAGCGTAATGCTAAATGTATTATGCACAGGGGGGCTGCTCTCCCCCTGCCCAAGTGAAATTCAAAACTCTCGGCAAAGTGTGTAACTTTAGCCCTGTAGAAGGATGGCAAAAGTGCCCCCAAGTTTTGACTGGCAATCAAGAAATAAGCTATCCATGGGATACCAACAAAACTCACTTAGCCACTGCCCATGAGGCCACCATAGGAACATGCTACAAGTTCAGCTGCAGGGTGCTAATAAAACTCACGCGGAGTGAGCTCCACTGTGCCTCCACAACCGTCCTGCAAGCTGAGGGACAGAAAGGACAGGGACAGCTGCCAAAGCTAGGGCAAAGCCCCGCCCTCCTCTAGTGTCCCTCCAGCACCCTCTACTGACAAAATTTAACATTGTGGCAGCTGGCAAAGGAGCGATGCTTCCGGGTGCATGTCCGCTGTGACAGGCCAGTGCAGGGAAGGTTAGACTTGGGCTTCATCAACTGTTAACTGCCACAGGCTCCCATTTCATTTCTTACAAGGATTTTCAGCAGTCACAAGTGTTTTAAGAAATCATGTCCAGAAAAACCATAGATAGTACAAGAAGATACATAGTTATTAAAACTGGTTTACAAGTTCCGACTCAACCTCTGTGTAACTACATTTCTAAATAATTATATTTACTTGTGCAGGTTTTTTTGGAAAATAATAAGTTTAAGCTCTACTTTTAAAGTGAAGCATTTTCAACCATATATGCAAAGGTTAAAAAGATGGCAATATAATACACTATATGAATTTGCGATTCTCTAGTTTATTGTCATCTATGTATATATTCTGCAATTTTTCTTATATAAGTATACATTCATTTTTAAATTAGTGATATTAAGATTTTTTGAAGCAAACCGATCACTAAATAAAAACACATGAGATTAACGCTGTACAGCCTCTTATGTAACGGGATTCTGAATTCCTTTGAAAGAGCATACATTAGAAGGAAATCATTTCTGCGAAGTAAATCCTGAAGTTTTAGGTTATTTCCTAATAGCTATGGATTTAGTCAGAATGAACCAAATGTTAATCCTTGCAAATGCTATGAACTGTACCAGCAAATTCACATCATTTCATATAATGATTCGGGAGTACAGCTCTAAACGAAAAAATAAAACACCTACAAAACAAAAGATGAGCCAGTGCAGCAGGCCTGCTCAAGGCTGCTTTCACAGTAAAAATTCACAGACCCAATCGTGGAGGAAGAATCATATCACCTACTCACAAGCTCCGTATCACGCCAGGTGGTCACTGCACAATCTATCTCATGTAAGAGCTTCATTGAAGAGAAATTGCAAATAGCTATTAATAGAGGAAACAATATTTTCCTCATTAAAAACATCATAACATATACCTTTGTTCTTATGCACTTAAGATTGAATCCAGGGCCTTAGCATTGAACTACAGCCCCAGCCCTATCCCACTTAAAAAATACTGTTTTTAATTTTGAGACAGGGTCTTATAAGTTGCCCAGCCTGACCTAGAACTTGATATCCTCCTGACTCAGCCTCTTTGAGTGATGGGATATGGACATACACCACCACACCTGGCTAAAATATACCATTTTAGAGGTTCTAGGGTCAGAAGAATTTTTAAAGTCTAACGATTCCAATAGTAGATGAGAACATGATACAAAGGATACTCACCCTACTGACAAGGTAGTGAACCGAAGGATATTTATCCTAAATGGCAGGAGCTCTTCGTATGTCTTGTTAAAGCATTTCAAGTATGTTCTCCCAACTTCTCACATGCCTTCATAATGATACCACCTGTTAAAGTGTTCTTCATTCTAAGTTTGCCACGTTTAATGATTTTTTACCCTTTATGATAAACATAAAACTTTTCCTTTGAAAAACAAACTGCCCCACCTTAAGGTCATAAACACATGCCCATATATGCTGGAACATTTAGAGTCCTGCCCTGCGTGTTTATGTGAAGGGGCCAGACGCTGGGTCCAACCCACCTGGCTTCAAACAGGCTCTGCCTCTTTGGCCCTGAGCAAATTATTTAATTTACATATGCTTGCCTGTTTTCTCATGAAAAATGGAGACAACTGACATGATTAAAGGAGTAAATGTATGTAAAGTACAGGAAAAAAGTCACACATAAAATTTATTAAGCATTTAATCTGCCTGAAACTGGTTTTCAAAGAGGGCATGAGGTAGAGATTCCACTGTTACCCCAGCAACACACAGTGAAGAATTTATTCTCTTCCTACATTATGTGCAGTGTCATTCTGACATATATTAAATTTCCACAAAGATCTGTTTCTTTTCCTCTCCTTCTCAGTGCTGCTACTATGCTGTCAAATTACAAATTAATGACAGCAGTAATAATTAGACTATAGATACAGACTCAGCCCCTATCCTCAACTTGTTCTTTTTCAAGGTTATGGGATAACTTATCCTTTGAAATTTTAAAAATTCATTTGCAAATTTCATTTTTTAAAACCACATATTGGAATTTCACATGAAATTGCTTGAATTTACAAATAAATGTGTGAAGAACTGATTTAATTATGACACCTGTATTCAGTCTCCCTGGCCATAAATATGGTCTTTCTCTTCATTTTTGTGAAATTATCTTCTCCACATGTCACACATATTTGTTTACACTCATACCTAGATGTGTTTTTATGGAATTACAAATACTACCTTTTTTTTGAGACAGGATCTTTCTAGGTAATTCAGGCTGACCTTGAACTCACTATGTGGTATAAGGCCTTAAACTCAAGGCAATCCTCCTGCCTCAGTCTCCCAAGTACTGAGATTACAGGCTTGTGACAACATGCCCAGCCAAATATTAACTTTTAAAAACATTTTTTGTTTCTAGTTTATTTAAGTATTATTTATTTTTAGATATTGTTTACATTCTGGCAACTATATTAAACTCAATTTTCTGTAGACTCCTAGATTTTTCTAAGAGTGCTATCACGAATAATGCTAATTGTTTTCTCCTTTCCAATGTTTTTGTCTTGACTCATTACACTAGCTAAAATCTCCAAATGAAAATATATTTAAAATTTATACATTTATAATTTGTAAATGATTTATAATTTCTAATATAAAATAGAAGTAGTGATGGTGAGCATCCTTGTGATGTCTCTGGTTTTTTTTAATGCTACCATGACTTTATCACTGAGTATGAGACTTGCCTTAGATTTTGGGTGGATTTCAACCAGTTAAGAAAGTTTCCCGTTATTCCAAGGTTACAAAGAATTCTTACCATGAACCAACATGGTTGAATTTTATTAAGTCTTAACTACTGAGATGTTACATCACCCTTGCATTTCTGGGTAGATATGAGAGATATATCATAAACAATCCCAGCCCTCATCTAAATTTTTGAGCAAAAAGATGTTCACAGAATTCTTGTCTCTCTAAACCAGGCACCTTGGTGCGGGCCTGGGATTTCAGCACTCTGGGAGGCTGACGACCAAAAGCCCAGGGTCATTACTGTATCCCATTATATCCTTTCTAATACTGTTTTATTGATGCCTTCTCTTTACCCTTGATCTATCTTTTTAGGAGTTTATTTATAGTCTTTTTTAAGGGTGGGGAGTTACTGGGACTTGAACCCAGGACCTCACGTATGCTAGGAAAGTACTCTACCATTGAGCTATATCCACATCCCTAATAGTCTTTAAAAAATAAAAATAAAAATCTTTGGATTGGCTGGGTTTATCTCATTACCTTGTCTATTTCCTTCTTCCTGCATTGCTTAAATTAATTTTAATTTTTTAAACTCCTTATACCATACACTTAGTAGATTAATGTGTAGCCTTTTTTCTTTCCTAGTATGTTCCTTTATGGCAATAATTATTCCTCTGAGTACAGCGTTAGATGCACTTTAAGAGCTTCAACTAGCTTCATTATTATTCCACTCTAAGTACTTTTAAAATTCCCATTTCGATTTCTTTTTTGGTCAATGAGTCAAGATTTTCTACCTATGTGTTATGTCGTACGGGGAGATGGATACTAACTTATTGCACTTTACTCAAATAATGCAGACCATATAATATGAAAAATCTTTATAGTCTATGGCCTTAAGCAGAAGTAGAAACTAAAACCTACAGGCCAAATCTCACCTATCACTTGTAAACAGAATCTATTTGTAAACAGAATTTTACTGGAATATAGTAGCCATAGCCAGATGTTTGCTTTCACCCTACACAATCAAAGCTGAATAGTTGTAACAAAGACTGTATGCCCCACAGAGCCCAAATACATTATTCACTGTCTTTAAGTTTGCAGACCCTTGGCCTAAGGCATGATCGATTGTTCTCACATACACTCAGTAGGTACTTGAAAAGCAGCGTTGACTTCCCAGCAGCTGGGAGCAGGGTTCTACACACATTCACAAAAATTAAATGCTAACAAATGTTTCCATCTTCTAGATCCTTACTTATTTTTGTCTGTTGACTTGAGAATTGTGGGAAGGGGTATGTTAAATTTTTCTACTACAATGATAGATGTCAAATTTTTCTTGTAGTGCAGTCAGCTTTTTTCTTTGTACTCCAAAGTTGGGTTATAAAGTAAATACAAACTTGGAATTGTCAGTGTCCTAGTAAAATCAGGACTTCTTCATTATAGTACACCTCTCAGAAGCTAAAATTTTGCCATAAGATATTTGGTCTGACAATATTATCACTGTAGAAATATCTTGGTATCTGCCTGGTTTTTCCACTGTTTCATTTCAACCTTTTTCCTATCTTTATCCTTTAATTGTTTTCTTATAAACGTTTATAGCTCAATTTTGTTAGTATTTTCATTTGACTACTGTCTTTTAACTTAGGAACAGCCTATATTCATTATTACTGTTGATATTTGGATTTATTTCTACCATTCTATTTCATACTATTTTTCCTATATTTTCCAATTAGTCTTTGTTATACTGACTTCAGTTTTTCCTTCATTTCTTATTTTTCCTCTCCTCACTTAGGAGGTATCCACTATTTTCATCCTTTTAATGTTGATCTTTAATTATAAACATTCACATTTACTAAATCCTATTTTTGGCTTCTTCCCAAATAATACCAGGGCCTTAAGAGATTTAATCTAGTTATCTACTTCCCACTTACACTGAATTACATGTAGTATATAGTATTTTTGTAATACACTGATATTGAGTTTTTTAAAAACTTCACAAATTACACTTCGTTTTTGTTTTACATCACCAATATATGCCTAGATTTACTCCTACATTTATGCTCCTTCTTATCTCAGACCTTCCTTGTAAGATCAAAAGTAAATCCTCCCATGTTATTTGGAAGGAGAAGAGCCATATGGTGGTACATTTCACATTTTTGCTAACTGTACCTTGAAATATCTTTATTTTGACTGCATGTTATAAAGTGTTTTACTAGAAATACAACTCTAGGTTGGCCATTATTCTCTACTCTTTTGAGTATTCCACTGTCTTCAGGTTTCTGGGTTTCTTTGTTTGTTTGTTGTGTTGGGAACTGAACCTCGGACTGCCAGGCAGGCTCCACCACTGGGCCACAAGCCCGGCCCTTCCCAGTCTGTATTTTAAGATCTTTGTCTTTGTCTTCACCGCGTCAGCATCACTATAATAAGTCCACATGCCTAAGGGTGGCTCTCTTTGTATTTATTTGTCCAAAATACAAAAATTTCATCCTTCTAGAAAAATTTTCAGCCACTAAATACTCCTTGCTTTTCTTCCCGCATTGTCCTCTGAAACGTGTCCTGTGTATTTATCCTGCCGCAGTTTTTGTGCCTGTACCTTTGTGCTTTCTGTGTAACAGCTTCAGACCTACCTTCTAGTAAGTTTTCTCTTCTGCTATGTTTATCAGCTATGAAACATTATCATTTCTAGTTGGTTCTTTAATTTGCATTTCTAAAACTCCACTGGTTCATTTTCAGAAATGTCTGGTCAATTTGATAGGTACTTGCTGCTTACTCTTGTTTTCAAATTTTTATTCTATTCTTTTAAACAATATTAAAATATCTATCTCATAATCTGCACTTATATTCCAGTAAATTGAAGTCTTTTTAATCTGGTGCTTTGGTCTGGCATTCTGAATCAAAAGTGCTGTTCCTACTGACTTTCATTTGGCTGATTGGTTAGGACAGTAGTTTTTTATTGTATGCTCCTAATTTTACTTAACTCTACGGCTATTCCCTGCAGCTTGGCTAAAGATGTTCTCTTCCAGGTAGAATCTGAGTTTGATTCTGCCAGGTACCTGGGCCACTAAAACCCAGGTTCATACTAAAATACAATTCTTGGATGGGCTTTTTCAGATCACACTAACACTATTAAGTTAAACCTCAAATGCACATGAGTGGCCACAAATTCTCAGAGGAGTTATTTTTTTTTCTCTCTCTCTGCTCATAGCCAAGGCCAGACAGAAAGTTTTCTTTACACAGTTCTGCAGGGCAAGTGCCGTTTATTCCTTAGCACTCGCTCACCTTTTCCCTGAAGCAGTCTCAATCTGGTTCCTAACTTGTAGAGTCTACAGAAGCCCTGATCTTAGTTCCCATCAGCTCTGTTCTCAACTTCCAGGTCAGCTGTGTCTTCTCCTGTCTCCTGGGTATCCACTGGCTTCACTTCTGGGGTCTCCTGCTTGTTCCTTTGAATACTCATTCATTCCTCTGAAATGAGTTTTGTTGTCTGAAACTTCTTTTTATGTTTTATAACTGAGGGATTCAGTCAGCCATATTTTCAGAAAAATCTAATGAATATTTTCTTGACTGTCTAACCTAATGCTATAAGCCACCCCAAGTTTTTAGACATTTTTCTAGCTTTATGGAATTGTTGTAGAAGTTTCTTCAGGATAGTCTCATTGACTAGGAAAATTCCTTTTATAACAAGAATTTAATAAGTCAGCTCACTTTGGGTGGTGATCAAATGAAAGATATTTAAATATAAAATGTTTATATCAGAATAATTAACCAGCTAACTGATCCAGTTACAATTTCAGAACTATTTTAAAAACATAAGATGATCTGCTTTAATAGTTTTCTATTTAAATTAGGGCAATTCATTTTCTAGTAATATATCATACATCATGACTTATACCAAATTACACAGCAGTACTTTTGTAATTATGTCCCCAAACCCTTCTTTTCATATTCTAAAGAAATGTCACAAAGCCACATGCTACACAGTACTTTGTACAATATTAGTAATTTCTACCAAGAAGCTTCAGTTTATACCAACAGACAGCCTCACTTAGGAACTGTCCATCAGAACGGCTCCATATCTGGTCACAGAGGTCTGCCACACAGAATTCCTCCATTTATTTAGTCAAATATCTGAGTACCTACTGTGTTTTGGGCCTTGTGCAAAGTACTAGAAGTAAAAACTAAAGCATGTCATTTCCAAAACCAAAACCAGTAGTGAACCTCACCTCTTCTCTGTTCCTCACACTTTCTCAGGCTCTGTTCAGAGACAGAATAAGAGGAGATAAGGAAATGTATTCCTTTCTCTTACTACTGCATTGTATTTTTAAAGTCTTGCATCTTACCTTTGTGAGTTGCATAACTGATATTTAGAATGATCTGGGAAAGTTTATGGCACTTAACACAGAAGTTTATAATTCTACAGAGGAACACGTAAGCGAGTCTCCCATGCAGTAAGGCCAGCATTTCAGAGCCAGCGGCTTCTCCATAAGCCCACTGACCAGCCACTGTCCCTCTCGGTAGCCCTTTGTTTTTCTTGTCACGCACACAGCTAATGCAGTGAAAGCAGTAAACTCGGGGAAAAATATTAATGGACAAGATGTTCTAAAATGCATATGAAATTTTATTTATTTATTTATTAAACAGAAAGATATACCACAGCGTTCAGAAGGGAAAGGTGGGGGACACGTCCGCAGAAGCCCAGTTTCTGCTTTCAAGTAAATGCTGCATATGGAAATGTAAAGGTTGAATACTAGCCCAGGCAATGCTCAAGGATAAAGTTAGAGGACATCTACCACCAGAGATACTGGGAGTTATTACAAGGCTACAGTAATTAGGAAAGCATGTCACCAAAGCAAGGATAGAAAACACAACAACAGCGTGAAACACAACTACACCACCCAACAGCCGCAAGAGATACGTAACTGAATCTGAGAGGAGACAGCAATCTAAGAACTAAACTTCTAATTCTTAAGTTTTTAACTAACTTAAGTCCAAGAACTGATCATTGCTTCAGTTACTGGAAAACTTTTAGCTATGATTTGTACCAACTTAAGTATGTGACTCTACTTTTTTAAAGTATGAATTTTATGAAATCAAAATACAGATCAAGTATTTGAAAATTTTGAATCTGAACTGAAATGTGCTACAAATGTAAACTGTATGTCCAATTTCAAAGACAAAGTACAAAAAAGCATGTAAGATACCTCACTAATAACTTTATATTACATGAAGATGCTACTTTTATATGTTAAGTGAAATAAAATATATTATTTAAATAAATTTTATCCATTTCTTTTTAGGTTTTTTTTTCTTTGGTACCGGGAATCAAACTCATGACCTTAGGCTTGCCAGGCAAGTGCTTATGCCACTGAGCTATATCACTGGCCCTTCTTTTTAGGGTTTTAAATGTAACTATAAGAAAATTCAAAGTTACACTTATGGCTCATATTTGTGGCATGCACTATGTTTCCATTGGATAAATGGTATAACAAGCTCGGGAAGAGTGCCCCAAGTATGACCTGGTTTATAATAAATGTATCTGAATGACCAGAATATTCACATGGGGGGAAAAAAGTCAATCTTGAGCTCTCACAAAATAAATAAAGTCAGTTGCAGGTGGAATGTGTCTCTGAATGTAAATGTCAAAACAATAAAGATGTCAGAAACAGCCAGTATCTTCATTAACATGGGTTAGGCACAGATTTCTAAACTGGGTATAAAAATTATTAACCATTTTTTAAATTAATAAATTGGGCTATACTAAAATTAAGAATTTGGGTTCATCAAAAAACAATATTAAGAGAGTGAGGCCAGGGATGGTGGCACATACCTACAATCTCAGCACTCAGGAGGTGGAGGCAGGAGGACTGTTACAAGTTGGAGTGAGACCCTCATTTTAGAAAGACACATATTCTTAGTTGTTAAAGATAATGTACGTGGCCAGGCAGAGTGGTGCACACCTGTAATCCCAGCACTTGGGAGGCTGAGGCAGGAGGATTGCTGTGAGTTTGAGGCCAGCCTGGCCTACAGAATGACTTCAAGGCCATCCTGAAATGCATAATGCAACTCTGTCTCAAAAAAATGTACATAAATTCAATCTTATATTATATATCCACATAGAGTCACTATTAGAATTAGTATTTAAGAAGTAAGATATCCTGGGGCTGGGAATATAGATACCCTGTGGTAAAGTGCTTACTCACACTGCATGAGGCCCTGAGTACAAACAGCACACAAAAAAAGACACAGGGTATCTTTCAGTTAATCTCAAATCAAAATTAATAATTAAAAATATCATTTGAATTTTAGTACAGCCATAAATCCTAGAAATAATGCAAGAGACAACCAAATGAGAAGATAAAGGTAGTAAAAGGCAGGCAGGCTGGTTTGAGATCTCAAAATTAGTATAGGTAGGGCATTCTTGTATCAGAAAGAGGGGAGCCTTTCCTAGAACGTGCTGACTGTGAGTCTAGCCCAGAAGATGATCCAGATAAACTCACTCCACCCTGGGACTGAACAGGAATTCCTCCAACACCCAAAGGGGGATTTGACACCAAAGGAAAGCGAGTCTGATCGGGAACCCTCCTAACAAGCCATACCCCAGGGAAGTAATTTCTTTCTGCCCAGTGTTGTGGGAATGGACAGGCCAGATGGTCCTGGCAAAGGTGAATCTCCATAAGTACCCACCCAGGGGCATCTTTGGCCTCTCAGGCTGGAAGCTCCTCTGTTTGACCCAGATAGCTCTAACATAATAATTACCATAAAAGCAATTGATCTATATACAGCAATCAACAGATCGACTGAAAGCATTTGTATAAACAACATGATCCAACTATACAATGTCTAAAAGAAATTTCCTACAAGTTCAACAATGTTAAGTAAGGTGAAAGCAAAAGAATGAAAAATTTTATGCTATGCAAATAATCTTTAAAAAACAAGAGAATGGACTTTAAAGCAAAAAGAAAAAAAATAAGAGGAATATCACACAATGATAAATGACCACATACTAGAAAAACACAACAACACTCCTTGTCATGTACCAAATAACAGACCCTCAAAACGTAGGAAGCAAAACTTCACAGACTTGAGTAGAAAAGCAGACTCATCAACATTATGGCTGGAGACTCAGTGTGCTCTTCTCAGCAACTGACAGAACTACCAGAGAAAAATGAGCAAAGTTCAGAATATTTGAACAGCAAAATGAGCAGAACCCAACTGAGGTAAATGGTGCGCTCTCCCCCAAAAGGGTATAATACAAATTCTTCTCTCAAGCACCAGAGGGAATTTTGCCGAGACACCATATCTTAACTCATGAAATAAACCTTAACTAATTTTTTTTAAATGGCAATGATGTTGTATGTTCTTTGACCATAGAAGAATCAAACTAGACAGCAATAACCAAAAAAAAATCTCTAAATCTATGAAAATTAAGCAGCATATCTGTAAATAATCCATACATCAAAAAGAAAATATCAAAGGAATTTTTTCAATTTTTATTTTTTATTAGTACATGTTTCCGGATATAACGATTGCATTTTTCATGGAGACTACCACATGTACACAACATCTTAATTCTTTTTGCATCCCCTCTCCCTCAGCTCCCCCCCTCAAAGGAACTTTTAAAAATAAATAGAACCGTGTAAAAATTAAAATACAACATATAAAAATATGTGAGATTCAGCTAACACAGTGGGGACAGGAAAATCTAATACTAAATATTTACAGTAGAAATAAGAGATGTCTCAAATCAATAATCTGTTATTACTTCAAGACTCTAGAAAAAGAAGAGAAAAATAAACCCAAAACAAGCAGAAGGCAAGAAATAAATAGAAAAATTAATGATACTGAAAATTTTAAAGCCAAAAGAGAAAAATAAAAAAGCTTATACAAAAAATGAATATTCATTAACCTCCATTTAAGAAGACCCATAAAAATATTTTTAAAATACAAAGCACCAATATCAAGAGTGAATTAGGACATATCACTATTGCAACAGACCCTGAAGTCATTAAAAGCTAATAAAAAATATTATAAACAACTTTATAGTAAAAAAAACTCAACAGTTTAGAAGAAAAGGACAGTTTCTCAGACTATTCAATCAAAGTGAAATTCATCATCTGAAGTCCTATAAACATTAAAAATATTCAATTTATAATATAAAACTGTGAAAAAAGATCTCTCCAGTCGTAATGACTTCACTGGAGAATTTTATCATACATTTAAGGAAAAGTTAACACCAAATATATACATATATACTAATCTCTCCCAGAAAATAGAAGAGGGAATACTTCCGAGCTCATCTCATGAGGCCAATATTACCTTTTCACTTATATTCACACTGAAGCTCATATAGGAACGTTCATAATAGCTTTATTAATTATAGCCAAAAATTGGGATCCGTCCATTGTCTCTCAATAGGTGAACAGGTCAGTAACCAACAATACTCAGCAATGAAAAGAAATTAACAATTGATATATGCAACTTGGATGAATCCTAAGAAAATTGCATTGAATTTAAAGAGTCAACCCCAAAAGATTATACACTATATTGGGCGATACATTTATATAACATAACTGAAATGACAAAATTACCGAAATAGAAAACAGATTAGCAGTTGCTGGGTGCTAGAAGAACAAATGACTGGAAGGAAGTGGGTGTGGCAATTTTAGAGTAACAGGAGAAGTTATTTTCACGGTAGAACTGTTCTGCATCTTATCTACAGTAGCAAGTACACAAATCTATACAAGTGACAAAATTAAAGAGAACTAAATGTACATACAAATGAGTACAAGGAAATCTGAGAAAATTTGTTAAGACTGGCTGGCAGACTAAATCAAGGTTAATATCTTGTGATATTATACTATAGTTCTGCATGACATTACCGTTGGTGAAAATGGAGGAAAGATACATAGTATCTATTATTTCTTATAACTACACATGATGTGCAAAAATTTCTATTAAACAAAAACCAGTAACTGCTATGTCAGCTCACTCCCTTACAAACAGACAGGGAGGGGAGAGAGACTTGGGCATATTTCACCTACAGACTTAGAGACGATTCATATTAACACCAGTGGTAGAATTCAAAAAATACCGAATTCTGTCAGGTATCATGGCACACGCCTGTAATCCCAGTACTCGGGAGGCTGAGGCAAGGGGATCCTTGTGAATTTGAGGCCAGCCTGAGCTACAAAGTGAGCTCAAGGCCAGCTTGAACTGCATAGCGAGACTCTGTTTCAAAAAGACAAAAAAAAAAAAAAAATTCTAAGGTGACAGTCCAGCATCAAGGTTCTCCTCCCCCAAAAAAGGTTACCAAATCAGGTATCAGACAATCAGTAAGGAAAATCAAGTCTAAACATAGATTTTTTTTAAAGTCACAGTACTTATACATATGAGAATACAAACAAAAGAATAAGACAAAAGCAGACCAGAAATACATCTCAAATTAAATAAAGGCAAAAACTTCCTAAAAACCAGCTTATTACATTTATGTACAAATACTTGCCCCTTTCTAAGAGCTTTCCTAAAATAATGAGAGAATTTTGTGGTATCCCTCTTCCCCTCTGGAACCTCTCCAAGTACTGGAGATTGAACACAAGGAGCACTCAGGTGTTTTTCAAGTTTGATTTGTTTTGTTTTGTTTTTTAAGTTACACAAACTAGAGATTAGAGCATGGACCACAGAGCCCAGTTTGGCATCATCCTTTCTAAGGAACACAGTTCCCTGTTTTAAGATTGGGCACTGTACTTTCCATAGGTGGCAGCTAAAATGAAGTCATTTGTCTGAGGGACAACTGGCTATAATTTTTTTTTTTACCCTGTGGGTTGTCTTTTCACTCTACAGGTGAATTCTTTTGTTGTGCAGAAGCTTTTTAATTAGGTGAGATCCTAAAGAACTGAAAGAAATCAGGCCCCTGAAATTAAGACTCAATCCATCTGAGATAAATATACACTTCTCAGATGAAGAAATATAAATGACAAATAAATATATGAAAAAATGTTCAACATCATTGGTCATTTGAGAAATGTAAATTAAAACAACACTGAGATTCTATCTCACTCCAGAAAAAATGGCTATCATCAAGAAATCAGCCAATAACAAATGCTGGAGAGGCTGTGGGAAAAAGGTATTCTTCTCCACTGTTGGTGAGAGTGTAGATTGGTACAACCACTGTGGAAATCAGTGTGGAGATTCCTCAAAAAGCTAGGATTGGAGGTCTCATCTGACTCAGCTATTCTCCTTCTGGGTATCTCACCAGAAGAATTAAAACCATCATACCACAACAATACATGTTTATAGCAGCACAATTTGTAATAGCTAAATCTTGGAAACAATCCAAATGCCCACCAACCAAGGAGTGGATAAAAAAGATGTGGCCTTTTTATATAGTGGCATACTACTCAGCCATAAAGAAGGATAAACTGGGGACTTTTATAGGTAAACACATGCAACTCGAGACCATACCTATAAGTGAAATAAACCAGATGCACATGTGTAAACATTGTATTGTCTCCCTAGTGTGAGATGCTGAAAGAATAAATAAGATCCAAAATGCACAACAGACACTGTGAATAGGGAAGAAACTGTTCAAAAGAAAAGAAAAAGTGTGATGGGAGAAAGGGAAAAGGAAAAAAATATATACACAAGATAGCTGAGTTAATTACACAGCTAGTTTCTCTTAGTTCATTGAAAAGAAAGGTGTGTGCTAATATATTTTGGACAATATTTCATACCTATATCTTGTACTCTGAACAACTACTAAGAATAAAATCATACTCAATGTACTCATTATTGTTGCTCTCCTACTAGCCTGTTTTGAAACTGTTTCATTGTTATTTTTACTTTTTTCTGTCTAAAATAAAAAATGAAAAGTCAAGTTTATGCAGACTTATTAGTACAGCAGTAAAGTCCAAGCACATGATATGAGCCTGATATGTAAACATTTATTAAAGTACAGAAGGGAAGGATTCATGAATGAAATAATAAAATTTGAAGGACCCTCACCTTATAGAAATGCACAGTCACAAATATTTTGCACGCAACTTCAGAGAATTCCTGAAGCTCCTAAAGCCCATATTGTATAGAATCTTAGTTTAGATTCTCTCATCTGAGAAGCATACTGTAGTGAATAAGGTAATTATTTACCTCTTAGGGGGCTAGATGAAAACAACTCCTCAAAGCCCTCTCTAATGATAGTATTTAATGATTACACTTGCTCAAACACATGGGTGGCACTCCCTCTTTCACTGTCAAACGTAATGGCACAGAACTCATAACTGCACATTTGGTTTATCTAACAGGGCCCTTAGCATATGTACCACGCGTGACAGGTTTGAAATATTTAAAGGAGGAAGCTAGAGAAACCATGGAGATTTTCTGGGTATTGTTAGTAAAGTCATACACATGTAGAAAACAGGAAGCACAGGAGCCCTAGGGAGGAAGCAAAGGCGAATGCCTTGGAAGACTGGTTAGAGAGAGTGCTCAAGTTAGCTCTGTTTCACCAAAACATATTCCTCAGTGCGAACACAGCCCCCTCAAAAAAAGTTTTAATCTATAAAACCATTAAAACTTTACAGAAGAAACAAAATTGTTGCATCACACATCACGAAATGACTAACATTACAAACCTCTTCAGGTCTCCAGTGTGCTCCCCACTTATATTTCTCCCCAGAGGACAGCGCTTTGACTTGGGTTCCCCGAGATGCGGTGCGCGCTGGCTTTTGAGAATTACTTGAAAGTGAACTACTATTAAAGGACTATATCCTCCCCATTGAAACCACTGAAACTGGCAAAAATCGGTCAGTTAGGAACAAAACCATAACATATTCAAGGCAGATAAACATTCTTCACTTAGTTTTTACAACAGCCTACTATATCATGACAAAAGTTTTTTCTCCTACTTGGAAAACAGTAGTGTTAAATTTTCAAACTTCCTTCCATATAATCTTAAAATTAGAAATGTCAGCCATTCTTGTTTTTAAAAAAAGTTTGGATTTTTTTAACCTGAATGAAAGTATTTGAGTCATTAAGAATATTGTATGTGAAAAATACCCAGACAAGGTGGTGAATGCCTGTAATACCAGCACTCCTGCTGTGAGTTCGAGACCATTCTGGGCTATATAGTAAGTTCAAGGCCAGCCTGAACTACATAGCAAAACCCTGTCTCAAAAAAAGTGAAAATACATTTACCCGACAAGAACTTTACCAAACAGAACAGCATCCCTGTCTTTAGTAAACTATTAAATCTACAGTTCTCTTTGGCTCTCTCTTTGCTGCAGTTTTTAAGAAGGGACAACAAAGCAACTAATAAAGTCAAAACTGAATTCCCTAAACAGGGACTATTTCCCATATTCAGTTGCTAATAGGAACAGGCTGTGCATAAAGAATCTCTAGATCTCAGGGTGGCAAGGGTCCTCGTGCAGACCCAGCCAAGGCTTAGATCCATCTAACACAACACCAACGAAAGGTCTTCGTCCTCTGCTTCACACTGCCAGTGTCTGGGACATGTTGCTGCTTTCTGAGACTGCCCACTCCATCCTCACAGTTCTAACTGTTACAAAGTTTTCTCTTAAAGTGAGTACAAATCTGTCTCTCTGTAATTTCCACCCACTGGTTCTAATTCTATCCCTTGGGACCACACAGAAAAATGTAATCTTTCTTCCATCTTCCATATGTCAGCCCTGCCTCAAGTATTTGAAGATAGTTATCAGGTCTCTCATGATCACTATGGTAGGCTAAAAACCAGCCCCCTGCAGACTTTCGTGCCCTACCCTTCGAACCTGTGACCGTATCGTCTTACCCAGCAAGAAGGACTTGGCGGGTCTGATGAAGAATCTTGAGGTGGGGAATTACCCTCAGAGGCCATATAATCACATAACAGGGAAGGAGGAGCCTGAGAGTGAGAGGAGACGACACGATGGACGCTGAGACGAGAGTGTGAGGCTCTAAGATGAGGACCGTGAGCCAAGGAATACAGGCAGCCCTGAAAGCTAGACGCAAGGAAATGGATTCTTGCCTTCAGCCTCCAGAATGAACGCAGCCCTGGATTTCTACTTCTCACCTTGAAAACTGTAAGATAATTAATCCTTTACATCACTAAATTTGTGGCAACTAAGACCATCATTCCCTTTCTTTAACCACTCTTCAAAGACAGTTTGAAGCCTTGCGTTTAGGGTATTCACAATCTCTTTTGTCTACAACCCCATGTTTTCCTCCACCTCCTAGGCTTGAATCCTATCCCCAGATCCAAAGTACGTAAAGTCTTAGCCTCCTGAGCAGTAACATCTAAGCCCTTTCCATTTGGTCCACTTACCCTTACTAAGGACACTCTCAGAGCAATTACTCAATAAATATTCAGTTGAAATGAAACAGCTGCTCAGAACTCCAAACAATTCTGGTCTTCTAAATGATAAAAAAAAAAGGTCTTATTCCTCCACTCCTTCCAAACTAAGTAATAATAATATAATTTAACGTTTACAGACCTCAAGTTAATATCACCTATAAGGATTGAAGAGCAGGAATGCAGATTAGGTAGGTAACTTCTCAATGGCAATTATGACTTTTTTAATAAAACCACTATATAACTAAAAAGTTATCTATGTTATATATATGATTTAAGTTTCTAGAAACAGGCTTCTTAAACTCTCTTTTTATTTTCTTTTTTTAGCAATTTCTTAATTTTAATTAAAATACCTTTTCTCCTTTTATTTTCAATTATCATCTGACTTAGACAATTTATTACAAAAATCAATTAAACAAAGTATGACACTAGTTAAGCCAAATGTTTTTAAAAAACATTTCAATGTTTATATGATAGCTTTATCTGCCAACATTAATTTCTCCCAGCAAAACAATGACATAGCAAAAAAAGTTTGACAAATGCAATTCACTTTAAATCTTAAGTTTTTAATACTTCTGTTCCTAGATGTTAAACTTTAACGCATTGATCAATATGCTTCAGAATTTTATTAGCTATGAAATGATTTACTGTGATACTCTCTCATTAAGCTTCTCTGCATAAGTGCAAGCAGGCCTCTAAATACTCTAATTAGATATACAGCTACTGGGGGTCACCAAGCACAAATACCAGTGGGAAATTCAAGTATCCGTAGCACACAATCCCGACCCTGATTTGCTTTCAGCAACATATAAGAGACGTCATAGGTATGAATAAAAAGAGGAACAATACAAGGTAACATAACAAATGAGTATCATAGACAGCTGAGTCCAAACACGGTGAAAAGAGACAGTGTTCTATGAAATGGAATGGTCAAAAAGGCTGAAGGTGAGATCTGACCTAGGTAAGACAGAAAAGAAAAGCACACCGTAGGATGAGTGAAATAGCCTAAGTAGGGGAAAAGACATGTTCAGAGAAGGGTAGACAACCAAATTAGAAATTGTGGAGATGTTTTTTCTGGCATTACTGGGGGCTAAACCCAGGGCCCTTGTACTGAACTATATCCTCAGCCCCTTTTTAATTTTTTTTTTAAGTAGGGTCTTGCTAAATTGCCCAGACTGGGCTTGAACTTGCAGTCCTCTTGTCTCAGCCTCCCAAACATTGTGGAAAATTTTAAGCAGTGAAGTCGGAAAAAATAGCAGGAAAAATGGGTTGGTACAACTTATAGGGCCTAACATGACTTATCACAATGTATCAGACATTCAAACTTTTTAACTAAATTACAAAGTTCTTGAATACTATACAAATAAGTTTATATTTTCTCTAAAAAACTACAAGAAACTCCTGAGTTTCCTGAACAAGAAAACTTAGATAAAACTGAATTAGTATAGACAAGAAAAAGGAAAGACAAAAGGTGAAAACCAAGGAAGCGAGGCCCGAGGTGGGAAAATCCCAGACAGGAGAGCAGGTGAAGAGAAAAACAAAATGAACAGATGGGGTATTTTTAGAAGGTATCACAAAGAAAGAACAAAACTTGGGAAACGGTTTTTCTATTTTTCGGGAGTGACTAAACGGTCTGATGTTATTTTAAAGTATTTAAGACTTGGTGACAAAAAAAATTCAGAAAATATTTATATACGTATTAAGCCAGTCACTGAGAGGCAGTGAGGGTAACTATGCCCAAGACAATGAGCCACCCCAGGGAGGCTACAGGGAAAAATACAAACACATATACAAACAGTTACAGGGGACTCTTTTGTGTTCATATAACAATACAGAGGTCATTAAATAAACTGATTTTAGGAAAGAAGTCAGATGAAAAAGGAAATGGAAGAGCAGGAAACATAAAAGTAAAAGTAAAGATGTACATTAAATCCCTTTCTCAAACTACTCAGTTAAATATAAGAGATTCAAATTAACCTATGAGAAAACAATAAATGTGATTCCCAACTTAAAACTTGGGTGTATTACAAAGATCCACCTTTACAATAATTAGATTTTTCAAAACTAGAACCTTCTATTTTGACAAAATATATTATAAGGTGAAATTGCATTCTCAAGATCTCCTGTCCACAAAAGGGCACCACGCCAGCCGGAAGCAGCGGGCACACACCTGCAATCACAGGGGCTCACTCATAATCTCAGCACTGCGGGAAGCTGAGGAAGAACAACTGCAAGTTCAAGACCTGCTGAGAGTGTGGTGAGACTGTCTCAAATCAGTGTTTTTAGATGAAAATATTCTGGTAAATACAATAGTATTTACACGATTCTATACATTTATCAAAATCGATAGAACTGTACACCTAAAATGGATCGATTTTACTATAAAGTATACTTCAATAAATTTGATATAAAAAAGATTGCCTATGATACACATATTATAAATTCAATGGTAATTAGTCAAAGGTAGTTCAATAGTTAATGTTATATTAAGAACAAATTATATGCCAATATTACCTGAACTATTTTTAATAGTCCATTTATAACCACACATATACTTCCTTAATAACTGCTATTTTATAATTTTTATTTAAGTGAAAATTAATATTTCTTCTTGCATTCAAGAAGCAAGTCTTAATATTCAGGCTCAAGGTCTAACTTGAAATGCAAATTTATATCCTGTCATGATTTTAACTGATTCTACTTAAAATCTCAATCATTTTCATTCTAAAGCAAGCTCTCCTTCAGAATCTTCTTTGTTCTAGAAGTACAAATAGCCCATGGGTACATGAAAGTGTTTGGTATCTCTGGCCATTAGAAACATGCAAATCAAAACAACACTGAGATTTCTCTCTTACTTCAGAAACACAATCATCAAGAACTTAAAAAACAAATATGCCTGTGAGGTTGTGGGGAAGAAGAAACCCTTCTACACTGTTAATGGGAATGTAACTAGTAGAACCATTATAGAAATCAGTGTGGAGACTCCTCAGAAAACTAAAAATAGGGACCCATTTGACCCATTTTACCCCCTCTGCTCACTTTCTCAAAAGAGGTAAAGACATCGTATCACAGTGATACAGGCCCACCCATGCTTACGGCAGCACCACTCACAACAGCTGAGTCGGGAAGCAGCGCACACGCTCCTCACCAGGTGAGTGGGTGAGGAAAATGCGGCATGTACTGTGGTGCTCACAGTCTATATTACTCAGCCATAACAGCTAAATCTGAATGATTTGTAGGAGGCAATAACGCTAAGTGAAAAAAATCAAGCACAGGTTAAATATCCCATGGCTTCTCATATATGAAAAACCCAAAGTACAAATAATTTAAACAGCAAAACAGAAGATGACAGGAAACAGGGAGATACACTTTGTGGAGATGGGCAGAAGGAAAAAGGATCAAGATGAGATATGTGCATGTACCAACTCCCCCCTGTATTTATGTATCACAAACATATACTGATTTTTTAAGAAAGAAAGGGAAATATAATTGCCCTTCTTCCGTCATCCCCTGTATCTCAAGATGTTTTGCCTCTGATATCCATTACCCTCCCCACAGGCGCTTATTCTACCCAGCAGTGTGACTCTTCCTTTAAAGATCTCCATGCTGGTCTGCACCCCCTCTAATCTGCCCTACATACACATCAGTGCCAGCTGAATTATAACTTCTTTTACTAATTATATGCACCTCTGCTCAAACATATGTGCTCATGCTGACTTCAGGATAAAATACAAACATCCACAACTAGCTTCCTGAATCCTCCACAATCTGACCTAATCCTATATATATTCAACTTTGTCTAAACCAAAAGTAAATAAGTAAATAAGCTGATTTAAAAACCACAGAAGGGATGCTACTGGGAGAGAGGGTAAATAGGTAACATACAGGTAAAATACTAAAAACTTTAAAGCTCGAAAAGAAGTATAAAACCTATTCTAGGGTGAAGAACAGACCAACTTCATTGACATAGGAGAGAACACCAGTGGAGAGGCTTGGTCCACATTGACAGGACTTGTGTGCTAAGGATTTTAGTAAGCGACAGGAAAAACCATCATGGATCTCCTGATCAGAGGAATGATATAACAAAAGGGATATTCAAGGCCTGGAGTACTGGAAGGATGTCACAGAGCAGTGAAATAAAAATTAAAGTAAAGGAAGATCATAGCCGTTGCAAATAACACATGTGCACACTGATAGGACACAAAGAGAAAGTATTCATCTGCAGCTACTGCTGGTGTCAGTGTATACGACCCTCCCAATCAAACCAAGCAGACAGCATGAGGTGTCCCCCAGGAAGAAGTGGCTGCGGTGGGGGAGAATAGTCAATATATTCACCCACAAATATTTATTAATTTTATAATCTGAAAAGCAATGGAATAAATAATTTTAAAACACCCAAATTCCTTTAAATTTTAATGAGCATTTATCAGAAAGACTGCTTGAATTATAATTGCTTGGTTATCAGTATTACTTATGTTACTAAGAAGACTGCTGGTAAAGCATTTGGAAAAAAGCTACCAAAATATTTAGGGAAGAGGATCTGGGATTATAAACGGCTCTAGTTTCTCAAAAGGCAAAGATTTGCCTTAGATGTTCACTATTTACTCAAATAACATATTTACAAATATTGTGAAATTTATAATAAGGTCATCTCATTAGGAAAATCATAACAAATTTCATGTAACAAGTGCAATTAGTGTTAGACATATAAAACTCTAAATTTTTAATTACAGCATCCAGTAGTGTCTCACATGTATCATTTTTAAATTTGCTTGAGTAAGATGTTAACTCAAATTGAGATACATTATTTTGTTTAACTTTTTTACTATTATTAAATGGAAAACATAGTTTTTTTATTTTTAAGCAGATTAAATAAAATCAATTCAACATTCTATAAAAATGTTGGTCCAATTAAAAGAGAAAATCAATTCCCTTCAAAGAATTAACTTTTGTTTAATTTCTTAAAAATATATCATTTACTTCAGCAGTTTTTCAAGAATCATGATGACTTAAGATTCATCATTCCAGAGACTTGATGGTGGAATTAATTATCTAGGAAGTAATCAGTGGCAGTAATTTCCAACATACCAGAACCTACATGAAAATCCGTCTATACTTACCAATTAGCCTACTGACAAAGACACAAAGAGATGCCTAATTATACTATCAGAGGTAGAAAAGACATTAAGTTTAAGAACAGTGATTTTAAATAAGGCATTTTTTTTTTGTACACTAAGATGCAGAATTATGTAGGTGCCAATTAAAAAATCTACTGCTTTTCATTGAAGTTCATGTGTCCATAAACCTCAGCTTTAATGCTGAAATACTACCACTCAACAAGCAGATTAAGTTGCTGAGAATAAATTATACATTGGTGTTTTACATTTAGCAAGTTCATGTCTTTAAGTACTATGTTACCTTTTTGGTAGCTTAACCACATTTGGTACTGGTACTGGTTTTGGTTTTTAATTTACTTTCTGATTCAAAGAGTGGTTCAACTTTTTAAAATGGAAACATCAACAGTTGTAGTTATAAAGTCAAGATTACTTCTGAGAGATAAGCAGTTAAAGTCCAGAGATCCAACTGGTGAAGATTTCTACACTTAAAAATGAGCATATCCTGTGTTGATCAGAGCAGTTACAGCAAACATTTTAGTTGTAGAAAAAAAGTTCATCCAGTCACCAATGGGTACCAGGCACACTCACTGGGCCATTTACCTGCTTAGGCAAGGTTGGAACAGGGAATATCCATGCTCATTCATCAACATGACAATTCTGGCTATGAGGTAAAGACCAAAGGTTTCCTATTTCATTAACAATTTAGCAAATAATCCAAAATAACAGATGACTTTTTTTTTATTGTTTTTTTGGTGGTACTAGGGATCAAACTCAGGACCCTGCGCTTGCTAGGCAGGCGCTTATTCCACTGAGCTATATCCCCAGCCCCAACAGATGACTTTTGAAACTAAAGGAGGAAAGAATCTCCTTTGGCTAAAGGATCTGATTATTATTTATAAAAGAAAATAAAGCTCCAAAAGATATCGAGGCAATGTTACATGGTGGTAACATGTAACAAAGCAACAAAGCCAGAAAGACATAATGTAACAGTTATTGGGATCCTCCAAAATTTATATTTTTGATTATGTAATCAGATGTTTAGGAATTTAGTAGTCAAATATTATAAAATAGTAAAAGAAAAAGGAAAGCACTTAATATGGTTGTTTCTTGATGGTAAATGATTAGTAGTAATTTTTGTCCTGATTCTATATAGCCTATGAAACACTGGAAAATAGAATTGTTGCAGGACTAGAATTCAAAATTAGGATCAATAAAAATCTAGATGCTAGATCTCCTTGTAATATGAGAACCTTCCCAATCCCCCAAAAGAATTATCACTCAGAAAAGATGAAGCTCAGATTTCAGTCTTTACAAAGCATCTCAAAATACAGGGCATTCTTAATTAATTTATTTTGAAGAACAAAATACAGTACTGTCCCTGAAAAGAATCTGGTAAGAGGACAGAATAGTTACACAGATGGAGAAAGGTAACCCCCAGGCAAGAAAGTGGAGATGTCTGAAGAAATGTGATAAAAGAGGAGGCGAGGGACCGTGGGGCTTTGTGTACTTTCCAGAACCAGTTATATTAGGCAGAATATAATAGTGTGATGTGAAGTTCCCAGAGCATCATTTGAAATTCTACGGAGTCACCTAGGAGGTTGAGAGGGAAATATCCCCAAGCAGGGTTAGCAGTGATAATTCCTCACTTTGGTACAGAATAGTTAATCAGATAACTTTCCTGATGCCTACTTCCATTGTAATGGGAAGATGCCAAGCGGTTAGGACTGCCAATAAGGGAGAGCAACTAGACAGTCAGGAGACAGTGTATGGACAGAGAAAAACAATACCAAGCAGTGTAAATATGGAAGCAACCAGAGAGGAGAAAAAATAAAAGGAACCAAGCACTAATTTTATTTACAGTACAATCTTATTTAAGTCGAGCCCCAAACCCTGCCTCTCTTTAAGTGTCAATGATGCAGTCATTCAAGCATTGTCCCCCACATCTGACTTAATTCTGACCAAACTGGTACTAATTCTAACCAAACCAGCCAGCCTCCAAACAGAAGTGCAAAAGCTTCCAGAATATTTCAGAGATAAAACAAAAAAACCCTCATATCTGATGATTTTATGTTTTATAAATCTCTATACACATTCCATTTGTAGATAATAATGCCACATTTCTCTCCCTTACTGGACTCTGCTTCCAAAGCTTAAGATTTGGGGGGAAGGGGAGAGGAGAGGACTGGAGAGCAGGGGAAGGGAAAGAAGGGGAGGGGAGGGGAAGGGAAAGAAAAGTATAATTTTATTTTAATCACTTGAGTAAAGCCACCTTGTACTTGTTCTAGGCTTTTAAAACAGGTTTCAAGAAATCAACTCCTAGCTGAAAAACATATCCCAAGTAAGTTCAAAGGGACATCCACCTTGGTCTCCTCCCACCCTATACTTTTGCTAACACTTAGCTAACAAGGAAATTCCAATCTCTTTTCCCATCAAATTTGAGAGAATAAACTCAAGATGACCCCTCCCCTTTTTTTGGCCCATGCCTAACCTTGAGCCTTTCCACCAATATGAAGCTCTTTTTCAAAGGCACAGAACTGCCTTCCAGCCTAGAAAGTATTAATTAATGAAGATTCGATTACAATCAAAGTAGAATGTAAACACCTACAGTACAGAGCCATTTAAGTATCTGGGGCTGCAAATTATAAAAATAAAATTTTAATAGGTTAATCCTAGAGAAATCTCCGAAGGAAGTAAATTTAGGATAGGAGTTTGAAAATAGTATAACAAATAGTTTGACTGTAATGAATTCATATTGGGTACTAATAAGAAATGAGTTTAGGAAAATGATTTGAAAGAGTTGTTAGAGAATATTAAATGCTAGAACAGAGAATAACCACAGCGAGCAAGAACACAATGCTCCATTGGATTAATTCCCTCAAAAATTCAAATTCTCAGAAGCCAGTATAAATGTTTATTTTATAAGAAAACAATATCAGCACAAGACAATTAGATTGACAAAAAAAAAGTCTCATATTTTTGTATTAACTTAAATCAGTGTTAAGGGTGGACACTGAAAACCTAGCCAGGTAACTACACCAAAGAGAAACAAAAATTCCTTATTTTCACCTTTTAGGGAATAAGATCACACAAAATGAATGAAAATCTTGTTTGCCCTTTGCACCACTGGAGATTGATTCAGTTCTGCTTCCTACGGTGTATGTGTATGATTGTACCACCACTGCAGAACTTTTGCCGCGATTAAATAAGCTTCTCTCCCTTTTAGCGCTCTCACCTTATTAGGTTTTTAAACAAACAACAGAAAAAGACGGAGATAAATTTTAGAAAACTGAAACAGAAGCCAAAAGCTAAATTCCTTGAAAGCATGGAGGACATTCTCTTTTGTATCTCTAGGCCTTGCATAAGGCTTAGTGCATAGTAGGTACACAAGGAACATTTACTACTAAATTGCAAAGACTTTGTGAAAGAGGATTAAAGCTTGAAAGAATCTCAAACTACTTTCCTGGATAATAATAACTGAAAATGTTCTTGCTTCTACAACATTATAAAGTACTTTCCAACAAGTCCTAAATGCCATGCTAATTCTGTAATCCAATCAAATGCAACAGGAGTACTACATCCTCTGCATATTTGTCTTTGAAATTTGGATCCAAGGTTTTAGCCATAAACCAGCTGATAACAAAACTTCCCCAGTTTCCAAAATTTGAGCTTCATTCTTCATTAGAAGTTAAAAAATACAAACAAATTAGAGTCCCAGAGTCTAGATACACTGCATGTTGATTCTAGATCAAACAGTAACTACTAGGTACGTGAGCATGAGCACAGTTATCACCAAGCCCTAGTCTTCTCATCTGTAAATGAGAACTAAAACCAAAAACAGGGATGTGAACCTTCCCTCAGAAAATGCATGAATATAAGAATTTACTTTGAAATAGAAAAGATAAATGGATAAATAAAAGGAGAGGAATGAATTATTATATAACACAGTAAGTAAAACTAAAAGAAAAACTACTCAGTCCACCATTTAGTCTTTCCTCCTCCTAGAAATGGTACTTCCACCCAACCATCAGCTCAGAGAAAAATCTAAGACATTGTCCTGAAGTCTTCTCCTTTCCTTACCTACAACCAACCAGTGAGATGTGCTCTTCTTACCAAACATATTTGAAATCTACCCACTTCATTTCACAGCCTCTCCTGAGAGTTATCTATTCATTTTTTCAAAGTTCCACTTCCAAAGATAATGTCTTTATTTTAAGATACTTTTTAAGAAGAAGTTTGATTTACTAAATACAGTCTAGTCTGAACCTTTCAAACAAGGGTACCAAGTAAAAAATCACAAATCATCTATTTGAGATCAGGCTTCTATAATATCTCTATGTCCAGAAACAAAGAAGGAAACACATTCGTGTTCTGGGGTGCAAAAACTCCTGACTATCTAAGCCAGGACAAAACCTAACAGAAGAGAGAACATCACCATAGCTTCATACCTAGCCCAGAACTGGACAGTCTCCAAAGGAGCACTGCAATTGGCTGGCAAGATCTATAAAAAGTCAGTTTTGGGTGTGGAAATCAGAGAGGTGTGGAAGAAAGAATGAGAATAAAGAGAAAACAAAACTGCAAGATGAGGAGGGAATGAGAAAGAGAGAGAGGTTGATCAAAGGCAGGAGAGTCGAGGCTGTGATCTATAGCCAGATCTGAGGTCTGCACATTAGGCGTTCCTACAACTACAGGCAGGGGCCGTAACAGTGGAGAGACATCACCCACACCCAACTCGCCCCTGAGGCTTAGGGCTCTTGTACCATAAAAAGCTACTCTGTGTACAAGCAGCTCTACAAAGGTCTATATTGTTTATGGATGAAAAAAATCATAGAGAAATTGTTTCTAAGAGGTATCCTTCAGTAGAAACTTCAATCTTACTCTCTTTAGTTTATTCTTTTCCAATTTTAGCTTCATCTATATCCCTATACCCAATGTATAACATACAGCCTCCTCTTCGTGAGAGGAAGGTACACAAGCATCAATAAATAAACAAAATAAAATTCCAAGTGTTCTATTAAAGTTGGTAACTTGGAAATTCACAATTTCATACAATTCCAGGAATAAAAAATAAAACAGAGCTGAATTGCTTGAAGACCAGAGCTGTGGGATGTTTCCACAATGATTCTGAGCCATGGGGCAAGGAGACCATGGCGCTCCCCTCTAGCGCTCTACTAGTGACCCCACTTGGCTCTACAGCACACACCAGCACCTTCTGCTTATGGCTTCTACTCCTGTAATTTTAGTTTGTGCAGTTTATCATTGTCTTCTCAACTTTGACTCTCTCTCCCCACCCCCACAAGTGGTGGTGAGTTCTGTAAACGCTCAGGACTCCCATAGCACATGGTGTCAACAGAGCTGGCAAGATAAATGCAGCAGCAAATCATTACCCAGAAATTCTGTATCACACAGAATTATATCACACAGATGTAATAGCTGCAAACAAACTCAGAAGCATACATAACAGTAAACTATGGAACGACTTCCAATATTCTTTACCTTTGGCTTTATTTAATTATAATTGTACACAACTTAATTTTTAACAATGGTTGTGCTTGACAACTGAGTTGCAAAATGCCTTGATTTTTTTTTTTTTAAAGAGAAACCTGGCTGGGGATGTGGCTCAGTGGTAGAGTACACTTGCCTAGCATGAGTAAAACCCTGGATCAACCCTCAGTACTACAAACAATAAAAATTATTTTTAAAACTTAAAAGTTAAAATTAAAAAGAAAAACCTGGGCTCGGGATATAGCTCAGCAGAAGAGTACACGTTCAGCAAGCACAGGCCCTAGGCTCAGTAGTCAGCACTGCCAAAGGAGGGTGGGAGAAAAATCATTTCCTTTGTTGAGCTTTGTTCAGAATAACTATTTGGTGTATTTGGGATTTTTATATTTATATTATATATATATAATATATTTATATTTCTAGTATATTATACATATATATTTCTATTTTATATTTATATTATTGTGCATGCACTTAGGGTTTAATGTAATTTTGATATATGAAAACAGTATGGAATGATTAAATCAAGTTTAGCACACCCATCACCTTGCTTCCCTATCATTATTTATGGCGAAACATTTAAAATTTACTGTGATTGTGAAATATGCAACACATTATTATTGACTAGTCACCCTGCTGCACAGCAGATCTCAAACTCTATTCCCCTGTCCATCTGAAATTTTGTACTCTTTGATCAATTTGTGAACACTGAAAAATGGTCTTGTAGAAGAATACAGGCAACTCTCATGCTTCACTGCAAAACTTCTCAGCTGAAGCTCCTACCCTTAATTGGAAATTCTTTCCTTTTTGTCTTAGTTCAAATCCCCAGAAAAGATTTATACTGGTGCCCACTCATCTCCGCTAAGCCATAGAAATCCCAGGTTGCCAACTAGCCTGTAAACTGGTTGCTCTGGTTGAGGTCCTCTCCTTCTCCCAGGTGTCTGCAGCTTGCAGGGAGGTTGAGATCCAGTGAGAAGACATAGATGGCTCGGCAGCAGGCATGGCGGGCAGTTCCAAGACAAACTAACCTACTACAAAGGTCACTGCAGATGTTAAAAATCTACTAGTTCAGTGATCATTCCATGAGGCTATTTCAAAACGAAAAGGTCTCAGAAATGACAACAAGTTACCAATAGGGTAAGCTGTGGTCATACGTGCTCACAAGGGTAAGTGTGAGAAAGGCCGGCTGGCACCCCTCATCCACCTCCTTGTGGAAATGCAGAAGCTGGGAAACTAAAACATCTTCTTCAGACTCCTTTATAGCTAGTGCCCCAGCATACGTTCGATTCTACTACAAGATGCTGAACAAGATACAGAAGGCAAAAGCGAAGCCCATTCCCACTGGCCTACAGCTTTTTGCCACTTTCAGTTGTAAACCAGGTCATGGATAAGTCCGTGTCCAGTCTCCAGCTCAGAACTAAGACAAAAAAGAATTTCCAACTGGGGCAGGGGCTCCAGCTGAGACTTCTTGCAGCAGTGCACCAGAGTTAGCTATACTCTTGCAGGAACAGTTATCAAATGTTTAGGAATTCAGCAAGTCAGCTGTCAAATACAACTATCATTAAGGTGCATAAAATTATAACTAAAGTCTATTTTCAAAAGGTCATAAATACTCAAAATTAATCATTTCCCAGTGCTTTTGCTGGCAGTGGCAGAGGAAGCATTGGTCAGAGTCAGCATCCCAGCAGCTGGTCACTAGTTCACAAGCATCAGAAGTTGCAGCAATGGCCAGATGCCACATTCCACTTTAAACACCTAAAACAGCAAGAGCAGTGCCCTTGTGAGGCCCTTAATCACAGCTATAGTGGCATTTTCATGCCACCATTTCACAAGTAACCTCCTAACTGCCACTTTCCTGCCTGGCAGAGGTGGCAGCACCCCTGGTGGGTGGTTCCAAGGTGACTTAGAAGTCATTCTCAGTCCTCTAGCCCTTTCAAAGATTCCCGACACAACTAATTCCCCACATCATATAATTTTCTATTTCCCATACAAATCCTGACTGATATTGCAAAGAATGATTGTAAGATTTTCTCACGTCTACATTCATGCTGTTCTTTCACATACAAAGAGCGTTAGCAAGCCTCCACTATTCCTGCTGTCTTATCTGATAAACAGAATCTCCCAGGAGTGCTGTCTCAGCCTCAGTCCCCTCTTCAGCTTTGCCTCATCTTGGAGAGTGCTCTGTCCTCAGTGACCAGCTCCACCCGGCTGGGACATCCGTGGTCCTGCAGCCAACAAGAAGCACCTCCTTTCAGTTCTGTCAGCCTCCTGATGGCCACCCAAGCTTTGAGGACCCCGAGCTCAAAGTGCCCTTTACAGTTTATTTACCACACACCTGAGTCCCCTGAATCCCTTTCATCCCTTAATCAGAAGGAGAAAATAAAAGCACACTTGACTCTTACTCAGACTGCTAGCATCACCCCATAGAGGGGAGGCCAAAGATGATATTAGAGATCTACCGTACAGCAGTGACTATTCAGAAGGGTTTTACTGAAAGCATTGGGAAGAATTTCTTTGATTGGAAAAATATTTTCTCAAAGTTAAAACAAACACAAACAAATACTTAAATATTTAGCTGTTACACTACCTAATGGTTTTTATGACTGTTAAATTCTTACCCATAAACTATAACATTATGTAAGGCCAAAAATGCTCTGAAAGTTTATTGCATATAATGATTAAAATTCTTTCTTGTCTTCCAACTTCTGGGTTACCACTGCCTCTAACCACACCCACACATGCCGATGGCCTAACAAACTAAGTCGAGCACATTACACTTAACTGCAAAAGAATGCAGATTTCGTAAAAAGACAGAATATGTTTAAGAGTTTGTTTCTCCAATCTTTTACACAAATCCTCATGCCAGAAACCAAAACAACGAAAGGAACCATACAACCTAGGATCTAATGCACGCTCCGTCAGTTCATGCTCTGATTCCTGCCTTTGCTAAGCCTCAGTGTCTTTATCTATATGGCAAGTGTATTAAATGAATTGGCTATGGTTCCTTCTAGTTGAGTGACTGACTTTAAGCTCAAATAGAAAACATAACAGCACAAACACTTTAAGAATAAGAGGCAGCAACACTCCACAACCTGCTTTAGCTGCCTCTTCAGAGGATCCATCTTAGTGTACAGTACTTGAAGCTGGTAAGAAGAGAGGTCTGCTTGAAGACAATGAGTTATTCTTCTATCTAGCACAGCCAATTTGTACTTAAGCAACATATACTTTGAAAAGAAGCTTCATTCTTATAAAAGATCACTAGTTTTAAATTGTATTCATTCCTTTATTTACTAGAACATTTTCTAGGCCACCTGCTAACAAATACCTACCTGGCAAGTGAATTATACAAGAAGGTAGGAAATATGAGAATGAGGTATTACTTCCAGTATCAAATATACAATTTTCCCAGTTATGTTTATCTTAAAAGTACCCAGGCTTTTATATGTAACTACTGAAACTATTTTCCTACAAATGTAGCAAGAATTAAGAGTAACTTTCCATTTGATTAATAATTCTTGTTTATAATGCTCTTACCGTGAAGTTGCTGTACAGATTAAACTGCACCACCACAAATTCTGTTTAGAAACAGAAGCAAGCAATGAAGTTTTTAAGTACTTGCCCAATATTTTACTGCATTTAACATCCACTCCAACAATTCAGAATTGTAGGGTTTTTCCTTTTACTAAAGAAAAACAGATTTTTCAAACATGACGAATATTCTACCAAGAAAGCAAAAAAGGTTCAATAAAGCTTTCATTCATAGTTCTCCCTGTGTAAACCCTTATATGTTAACTTTTCTGAACCTCAGTTTCCTTATTTATAAAGACTTAACCAATTCCTCTACAGAATGCCAACATGTATATCCTTATAGACAACATATATATCCTTATAGACAAAGTGAGACGGGGCAAATGCTTTGGTAATATGGCCATTATTTGGTAAATGACGTCACATCACAACAAATTCCCAAGTCAGAATATTCTCACCAGACTTAAATCAAGGTGGTCTGAACTGATAGTTGTAACCAAAGAGAGTGTAACTCGTCATTTCACCCATCAGCATTGCATTGTAAGACAGATCTACTTAGCAAATCTAACTCCATTTCAACAAAATTAAAATTTTCATTAGCATGTGAGTTCCATCTTAAATACTGAAATTACTGAATAGAATCATTAGCTTAAATTAATAATATTTTGACAAAGTGTTCTGCCAAAAGCTACTAAGATGGGCTAAGATTCAGTTCTGTGAGCAGAGGTAAAGAAGAATATATTAACAGATTTCATGGCTTAATTAATCAATATGTAGAATATTGGAGAATTGTAGTCATTACTGGTTTTTGCAGGAAAATTAATGATTTTCCAAATACAATCAAATGATCTAAAAATGCACAGTCCCTACCCTGAGTATTATTGGAAATCACACACAATAGCCTGGGTGTTCATTTTTATGTATAATAATGCTATACATATATTTACAAATAAACTTCCAAAACTTAATATTCACTAATATTCACTTAGTATTCACTAACTGTCAGATACTGATAAAACTGCTACAAGTGCATTTTATAAATAAACTGAAGGTTGATATCAAAGTTATTATTTTATAGACTCAAAGCTACATATATTAATACAGTCAGACTTTTAAAATAGTCTGAAATAATACCGAGAGCACCCATCTCACTCTTTAACCCTCCACCCCATTCAGAGTACTTCTGTTCCCCCAGAGGAAGCAGGAAAAAAATTAACAAAAGAGGTCAGATTTTATCCTGCCATGTTTACCAAATAGCCTTTTTGGTGATTAAACAGGTACCATATTCCACCACACTTAACTAGTGTGTCAAAGTTAGGAGTCAGTGAGGCAGGTCCTTTATGCATAACTTCTATGAGATCATAGTTAAAAGGTATTATTAGGGAGCCCTTAGAAATAATACAATAATGAGGCTGTCTCAATTTATGTTTTAAAAGACCATTGTTTTAAAAACAAAACACCCTGGGAAGCAATTAGCTTAGAAACTCATTTTCAAAATGGTAGGTAAGTTTTAAAAACTTCATTGCTTAACTGGACTAATAATCATTTTCTCAATGCCAAGGTAATTAAATGCTACTCCAAAGTATCCTATTTATCTAAAAACAAGCAACACTGATTTAGAGACTCTTGGTTAATGCTAAAAAAAAAAAACAGAAAAGGAAAAAGTAAAGAAAAATTATAAGTAGTACTTCTAAATTATGTCCATCAAGTAGAAACATCTCAAATTTTTAAACATCTAATTTTATATAAAAAGTAGTTTCTAGATAAAAACATCAAATATGATAATATTTGAGTAAAACATTTTCTAAAACTAACACTCAGTTTTGGTCTACAGCCTGTATCTTTTCTTTTTGTCTTAAAAATGATAGTTTGGTGACATTGCTGTTGACTTCACAGTAGGAGAGATTAAATGCTCCAAAAGAGGTTATTTTCTGTCCTGTTGCCTTCTTAGTAGTCCTTCCATTGATCAACTGCCCCTTCCTCATCTTGTGGTGCTCTGCTACAGTTACGAGTAACACTGTTACTAGTACTGTGTTTTATCTAGCTGGCTGTAAGAATGGACGTGTCAGCCAGGCCTGACCAACCACGGTGCTGTACCTCACTGCACACTGTCCACAGAATTGGTCCTGTGAGATCTGTTACTGGACACCAGAAAGAAGGTGAGACACTTCAAGGGTCCCTTATGATCTGAGGGTTCAAACCTATCTTTCCTCCCACACTAAGAGAGTGTAGTTGAGAAAGAAGCCAACTTGGAAGATGAGAGCCAAGAACTGTAACAGTCCTAATGACTATCATTTCAAAACAGAACTTAGCTGTTACTGCTCTATGCCTGGATTTTCATGGGTTTATATCAATAAATTTCTTCTTGGCCTAAATTAATCTCAATAAAGTTTGCCTTGTCACAGAATTCTCACAGGTGGAATGTGACTTAAGATTATTTTACCTTCCTGCTGGGGCTAAGCCATATATCACAAGTTACCTGTTGCAAACTAGGGAACTACATCTAAAAAGTATTTCCTCTCAAGGACTACTCTATTAAAGTAGATTTCTAGGGCTGGAGGTACAGCTCAGTGGGCTAAGTGCTTGCCGCTAAGCACTAAAGCCCTGAGTTCGATCCCCGGTCCTGGAAAAAAAAAAAAAAAAAAAAGAATGTACTAAAGTAGATTTCTAAAAGCTGTTTTATTGGAAGAAAAAACAAGGTAAATTTAATTTATTTTTGCTTAACTTCAGAATATAACCATTTACTAAAAAGCTCTTTCTTCCCTCCCTTGTAGGGTACTGTATTTTCATTTCATGTAACTATTTTTCTTACATGTCATGGATAGTAAAATCCCACTTTTCATTATCATATGTAACTCCCAAACTAAACAATAAGATACAGTGTAGCCTCTCACAGCCTTTCCTGAAGGAAGAAAAATAATTTCATGTTTAAATTTTTTTGCAAAGAAAGAAAGAACAAACTAGCAAACTATATTAGTTACTATTCATACTGCATACCAAAGGCCATAAAAAGGCAGGCCACTAAATAGATCCATTTAACAAATTTGAAACAAAATTTCTTTCCAATTCCATTCCATTCCATAACAATACTTTAAAAACCTTGAACTCCAAATAAATAATGACAGGGAGGTTTAACTCTTCATATTTCTTACTGAGTCTCTAAAAGAACCTTTGTCATTACTGAGTCTCTAGCATATGTCAATAAAACAAAGTGCCTATGAGCACAGTCTACCCTTTCTCAGGTGTTTGGATATGCCACAATTCAAATTATAGTCCTCAAAATATAGTCTGCAGTCCTGGTCAAGTTAGGATGACTGAACTGGTGGGGAGACTTGTTCCCCAAAACCACTGGGATGCTGCCAAGTGGCCCCACCCAGATAAACCTACTGGGGCGGGAGGGAAACAGATGTAAAGATGCCACTCTTGTCACTGGAAGCCAATCGGCTGTAACTATACCAAAAGAGAAGCCATGGGAAAAGGAAAATATTTCAGTCCCTTTTTTTGCTGTGCTAGCAAATTTCCCTCCCCATAAAATTGACAAGGCTTCTAATGCAACTCAAATCAGCCTATTAACCACTTAAAAAATGATACTAACAGTAGTAGTTCAGCTACATTATGGGTTAAATAAAAACACTAATAGCTCTACATCGTAAGTTGACTGAGGCTAAGAGGTAGAAAAAGCACTGAGCACCATCCTAGAATTAGTGCAAGGGGAAAACACATTTCAAGGTTCAATTAATCTTACAGGCACCAATTCATAATAGAGGCATACTTTCAAACAACACAATTTTCCCTCTGTTTTCCAACCATTCTAAATGTGAATTTTGTACTTTTGTACAAAATAAACATGTTTAATACACAACGCACAAATCATTGAGAGAAAGCACACTATGTAAATCTGTCTGTACTGAACATTCTTGCCTTGTGCTTTTCTCTTCCTCTGCGTCTTCCTTACTACTGAGAAAAGTCCCAACTTCACTCAACCAAAACCTGTTCCATCTTCCAAAGCCAGGATAAGTTCAAAATTCTTCCAAATTCCCTCTCCAACCAGCCAAACCAGAAAATAATGGAGGGTAACAAGGACGCTACCAACACATAAAAAGAAAAGACTTTCCTTTACCTAATTTACACATTTAGCGTCTACAAATTCACTATGCACACCCAGGTAAGATAATGTCTTAGAAATAAAAGATACATATTTTTGATACACTTTTATCTCTTCAGTGCAAAACAACTACCACATCTGGTGTTCAACAACAAAAACTAAAGCAAAAAACAGTAACTAATTTCAGTATAGGTAGCATGGAGGAGTCATCCTTAAAATGGTCCAATGCACTATTTCATGAGCCTTTAAAAAGATAATTTTGTTTATATCTGATTTCCCTTTTTGTAATAGCTTGAGAACCCAAATACTGCAGTCAATTAGTTAGTCCACATGGAGTTGCCACCACAATTCATGCAAAACTTACCTGAAGACTTTTAAATACTGAGAGCAAAGTAAACCTCTTCCTACAGGTATTCTTGAGTAATGAGTCATTGAGCTCCCACTAAGCTGTGCTTTTCTTGAAGACAGAGACTGCTTCTGACTCATCTTTCCATCCCCAGAGCTAGCTCTGAACTGGCCCACGGGTGGTGCACTACTACATGCCGGCTGAGGGAATGAAGTGTGCCAGTAGGACTTTTCACTTTCTCTTTATAAAATAAAATAAGCACCTTTTCTTGGAAAATACTCAGAATAATGTTTGTTCTTCAAAGAGATGAGCAATGAGCGGATCTGCCTCTCTTCCCCAACAAACAAGTCTTCCTGCAACCCCAGCCTCCAAGCTACTGGCAGTCTCACCACCTGACACTCTGGGCATTCACTCTCTCAGAACGTAGTAGTTCAAGAGGCTTATTTCTCAAATTAGTAGAAGAGAATTTTAAAAAAGTGGCACAGTCCCAGTCTTCAACATCAAAACATTTGTTCTTTTTAAAAATCACAAACAACCCAAAACTGACCTTGAAATTGGTATCATTTGAAATTAAAAGGTAATACTAAATTGGTTCAAAAATGAAATTCTCCTATAACACAGTTTTAAAACACTAAGTATCCACAAAATTTACAAAGCACTCGATGGTTACAAAGAATGACATTATTCACTTAAGAAGATTAGACACTGACTTTATAAACTTAGAGAGTTTTACTGTCTGCTTACATAAATTACAGACCAGATTTTTAAGAATCATTGAACTTTACCTCAACTGAAAATAAAATTTACAGACTAAATTATAAGAAGTCTGGGGCAAGGAGAGGATCAATAAAGTGATCAGAACAATATACTAGAAACGAAGAGTGAACAAGATTAAACATCTGTGGCTTTGGATATAACACTCCTACAAAATGATGCATAGAAAAAAATTTAAGTACAGAAATGTTAAAGATGATTAAGAGTCATCAAAGCAAGTTCAAGAAGCTCATTACTTATACAAATTGAAGAGTAAATAGCATCCTGAACCTGAAACTCATGAATTATTACAATCCTTCAAATAAAAAAATTGCCACTAAAATTTGAAAAAACATCAAAGTTTCAAATTTAAAGTTTATCGAATTTTTCCTCATCTAATCTCTAGTTTCTGTTTAACAAAAGGTACTGAGTAATTTATTGTATTGCAATCCTATTAACTCTCATTTCTCTTGTCTTCATATATTACAAACACCTAAATAAAACTCACAAACCCTACATTACCCATTAAACAAACAAAGCCAACCAAAAGATCCAAGAATTAAGAGAAGGAAGTCTTTTATTATTTACATATCCTAAAATTTCATTATTTAAAAGCATCCAGTAATGTTTCTTCACCAGAAGGGAACACATTTCTAGGAATGAAGTCTTTGTAAGAAAAATCCCTTAGAAACAGAATGCCTCAATCAATGGTGACTACTTACCTATATTTAACCCTACACAAGCTCTGTTTTGAATTAGTTTTTATTTAAACAAACTGTACTACTATTCCCTGTGATTCTGATCTCTAGCCATAGTGATACACTTAAAACTAGTTGAGTATAATGTGTGGTAAGGCAGTGGGCAATGATGTCACGTACTGACTAAATATATCAATGCTTAATCTCTGGAATATAATCCACATAATTTACAACTGCTGCATATGTGTTTAATGATATACTGAAAAGCAAATATTTATGTTATATAAATGAACTGCACATTCATAGTTTAAGGAATTTCAGAACAAAATCAACTACTTGTCTCCATCAGAGTAGAAACTATTTAGAAGCTGAATATGCTCTGAGAATCAGAGAAACTACTGCTGGCCACAAGTCTATATCATGAAACAAGTTCTCTAGGAGTCCAAAGTTCAACTTCCTTTACTACTGGGAAAATACTAAGTTCAAATTCCTTTCTCTCTGTGGAAATATAAATGTGCAGGGTCCTAAGTATGAGACACGTGATCTGCTGGGTAAAGCAACAGGTGGAACTAAACTCTAGAAGCAGGAAAAGTACTGACCACTAAGTTGGACATTAAAAAAACAAGAAATTCAGTAATTCTCTCAGGGAAAGCTTCGGGTTAGGAGCGGAATTTTAAAGAACTTTTTTTTTGTTTGTTTTTTACATTACCCATTTAAAATGATAACAAAAGAAAGGAAAAAAAAACCCTCTGAATCAAAACTAAAGACAGTCACTGCCAGAAAGAACCTTCACTAAGTCATCTGGTCGATGATACTGGCGTTGGCTGGACTCCCCTTAGCGTCAGCTAATCAAATGGGAAAGCTAAGAGGAATCAGGGCTGCGGCAGCCCGATCTTACCCGCCAGCCCATCCTTCCCCCGTGGACTTTTATCAGAAGACAATACGCGATCCTTCTCCATTAATATTACATCTTGCGGAGATGGTTACGTTTCATTCTTACACTGTCATAGTTTCTAAATGACACGTTATGATACAGTTTAACAAGAGTTACTAGTCAAGACAAGAGCCAGAATGCTAAGGACACTTTACCTTACTAAACTGGAAAACCCATTTCTCTCACAAAGTTCAGATAGAAAGAAAACAAAGGGCAGGGCGAGTTTCTTTTTAAATCTCTTTACTCTGTATTTTCATACTTTTCTAAATGAATCACAACTGCACAGATTCTCTAGCTCCTCTTGAGATAATATCTACACAGATTTTAATCAAAGTTCTGGAAGTTCTTAATTTCTTTTAATTTTTTTTTTTCCGGTGCCGGGGATCGAACTCAGGACCTTGCGCTTGCCAGGCAAGCGCTTATGCCACTGAGCTATACCCCCAGCCCCTTAATTTCTAATATTTAAAGTTTTTGTTTAACCTGCAAAAATCTTGCTAGTTTATAACAAATGTTGCCCTTAAGCAACGTTTAATATTATATTTAATGTTTAATATTATATTTAAAATATTATATTTAGTTGTAATTTTAAATTACAACTTGCTGAGAAATGAGTATTAATCTCAGATGGCAGAGATATTATGGTATCCATTAGAAATTGTTGATGCAGAGTATATCTTTAAAAATAAATCAGCATTCTGATCATTATTAATGATTACAAACTGTGCTGCAGTGATTAATGTGTTATTTCCATTACTTGGCTAAATATTTAAAATAGGACAGTGTCTTTGGTTGCCAAGAGGCAAAATTTTATTATTATAAAAATGCCTACCGTAGTGTAGCAATTTATTCAACACAACGCTATTGCACACACCCTAAATATTGAAATATTTTATTAAACTTGACATAGAAGTGAAAAATGTATAACATGTAAACTAGACTAATATTAAAGAGTTACTGCTCTAGTCTTCCAATAGAATCATAATAATTTGGAATATACCAGCTTCCCTATCAGCTTTAAGAAATTTTTTTTTAAATAAGAGCAATACCTTCATCCATGCCCCAACTAATCAAAACAAAACACAAAGCATGATGCAGATGTTCTCATTAGTCATTGACTCAAGGGAATTTGAACCAAATGGCACCTAGATGAGCAAATGCTGTCTACAGTGTTTTGCATACTGTGTCGCATGTTGTAGACAGTGGTCACCAAACAGGGTTACAGCCCCCAAAGTCTCTCTTCTTCCTTTCACGTATGGTTTTAGTAGTGAAAACTAAGGAAAAATTTTACCATTTTCAGAACTACACAGAAAAAGCTGTTTAAAGTCAGCCAGGGTCGGGGATATAGCTCAGCGGCACAGCGCCCGCCTGGCAAGTGAAAGGTCCTGATTTTGACTCCCAGTACCAAAAATAAATAAATAAATAAATAAAAATAAAGTCAACCAGAGTTCTGAAAACCCACAACAGAAATAAAACCTCACATCCCCACATACACACAGAAACGTTGAATGAATATAAAAGAATAGCCTATATCAAGAAAATCATAACGTTGTGGAACTCTGTGTGTATACTCACAACACACCTATGTACACTGCACCACAAATTATCAGTTCCAGTTAAGCTCAAGGACTAGTAAAAAGACGTTTCCAAAGTGAGCTGCTGAGGAAAAAAAAAAAAAAAGTGAGAGAGCAGATTAATTTTTCTCCAGAATTTTCTGGTATTTCTCAGTGAAGGGATGGATCAGGTCACAGTTAGGCAGCCCATTATATTTTGCTGCTCTGTATATTGGTGGGGCACGTTCAGCAAAAAACAGTTTGGTAATACTGTGAGCATAATTCATTTCTCTACGTACAACCCAGTATGTATACTGAAGCACATTCCATCAATGCTGAAACGACCGAGAATGTTCTCGGCATAAGACTACTTACTATACACTGTCTCATCTCACTGTGTGCAGTCTGATCAATGCCACGAAACTAGCAAGTATGCCAGAAACTAAGGTGCTTTGCAGCAGATTTGACTAGCCTAAAAGCCATCGGGGCAGCAACAGGGGCTTTTTCCCTACTAGACAAAATTCTGTAAAATGGAAAGCTTTACAAAAAACTACTCAGTTAGGCACCTAGGTCTTCCTTCAAAACCCAAAGTCTCTTCGGCAGCTCCTTGCAAGAGCACCCCACGTCACACACCCCACACTGTACCCTCATCGGTACCCAGACACCTGAACCACCTGGACTGGGTTAGGCTGTCAGCTCCAGACGTCTGCTGCTATGCAAGAAACCCTGAGCGGCTAAGCCTCCGAGTACACTAGGTGGTATCTGGCACTGAATACCTCGATAGCAAAGACCTTTCTCCCAGTGCCTAAGACGCATCAGACCGGTCCAAAGAGAAAGAACGCTACGATTCTGAGACCCTTTCCACAGAGGACAGGAAAGGGCTGGCCTCCTCTAGTCAAAAACTCTTGTCTGCGGTGGGAGCCGGAGCCACAAATAGGAAAACCCAGCTTCTGGCTACAATTCGGTGACAACTCGCAGCGCAGCCCTCCGAGCCAGGGGGCTCAGTTTTCCCATTGGCAAAATGGGAAGCTCCAGCGTCACGCTTCCTCCTCTCCAACGAGTCAGGCACAGTCCAGAGATCTAAGATTGCCCCGGACGACGAAGGTGGGGAGGCGCGGCCGCTCCAGGACGCCCACCCCGGACCCTCCCGACCTCGAGACAGAAAGGCAGGGCCGGTACCTGGCTTCACGGTCTTGAGACGGATGGGCTCGCGGAAGTGGCGGATGACAGCCAAGGTGTCCCGGTTGGTGAGCCCGCTGACAGGCGTCCCGTTCACCTCCAGCAGCACATCCCCGGGGCTGGGCGCCTTGCCCGAGACGACGCAGCAGGTGCCCCCGCCGGGCTCCTCGCGGAGCCGCCCCAGGTAGGGGAACTCGCCGCGCTCCGCGCCGCCCCGGATCTCGGCGCCCAAGTCGCCCGGGGGCCCGGCCCAGGACACCGCGCACTCCTGCACCTTGCTGAGCCAGTGCTTCTTCTTCTTCAGCGTCTTCGACATCCCGAACCCCGCTGCACCATGGGGCAGACCCCGCGCGGGCGCGCCGGCCCCTCTCAGCCGGGGGCCCCGGGCGGCTCACGCCGACCCCGACCCCGACCCGCCGGGGGCCCGGCCGCCCGAACCCGAGCCGCCCCTCGGACGCCGCGCCCGCCGCGCTCCCGGGCTGACGGCGCTCCGCGAGGGCCGCGGCGGGCCGGGCCGAAGAAAGGGAGCGGAACGGCCCCGGGCGGGTCCAGCGGTCTTTCGGGCGGGGTCACCGCGGCGGCTGTCCCCGGCTCCGCGCCCGGGCGGCGGGAAAGGCTGAGGCAGGGGGCGGGGAGGTGACGCGGGAAGAGCCGAACGGGAAAAATCCGTCGGGGTAGCGCAGAAGCGCCGGATCGATCGCGGCCGCTGCAGAGCCGGAGCGCCGAGACCAACGCCTGCCCCAGCTGCCAGGAAACTGCCGCTTTCAAACCCGCCGCAACCTCCTCCTCCTCCCTCTTCCCTTCCCCCCGCCCTCGCCCATCCCTCATCCAGAGCCCCGCCCCCTCGCGGCGCCCGGCGCGCTGCCGTCACCGGCCGGGAGCTTGGGAACAAGCCCAGCTCTCAACTCTCTCGCCGGGTATTGGCCCCCGGCGGACAGGGGGCGGGCCGTGGGCGAGAAATGAGACCAATAATTGGTTGGTGGGAGTGGAGGAGGCGGGCACTAGAATGACTGAAGTTTACACAGGGTGGAAAAAAAAAAGTTTGGAGAGTGAGGGAGGGCGGAGGGGATAGGCCGCAGAGTGAAGCTGACTGCAGATCGCAGGACGCGAGAGGCCCTCTGTCCCAGGGCCGGAGCCCAGGAAACTCGGATACTAAGTGACCAAACTCCTGGAGGTGGGGGCGTGGCTGGCAAGCCGGGCGAAGACGGGGCGGAGCCTCGGAGCCTGCTCCGGGCACCCAGAGGAACCCGTGTGCTTTGATTGGAAGACTGCGTGCAGAATCCCGAGCTGTCCGCGGTGGCGGGGTTTCTAGAGTGGCCCGCGACAGCCGATCGCTTATATTGTGTCAGTGATTTTTGTTCGTCCATTCTCCAGTGTGTTTTTGAACGCCAGCTGAGGCAGGGCTTCGGCGTCGCGTCAAATTAGAGTCCTGCACTTAACTGCTGTGTGACCTTAGGCAAATTAAAGAGCCTTTCTGAACTAAAAGTCCTCAGTTGAAAAGTGAAAATGATTTTACCTACCCGTCCAAACCACTGTGACAAGTACATGAATATATAAAAGATCTGCGTAGTGCTTGGCAGAGGGCGGATGCTCTTTAACATTTAGCAGCTGATACTGTTGATGAATGACAACGACTGTGTCAGAAATTGCGCTAGACGCTGGGGTTCAAAGACGAAGAAAACAGAAGCCCAGTTCTTAAGGAAATTACGGTCCAGTGGGAGAGACTGTCAAGTAAGCAGATGGGGAAAGGGTAGAAGGTGCGTTAGGAACTAGCAGACCTGAGCTGGAGTCTTGGCACGCTACTTACTCGCTGCTTGACCTTGGTCGAATTTCTGTTTCAAGGTCATTCTTCCGTAAGGAGGTGAAAGGAGAAGTAACATCAAATAAAGGAGACCTTAGATCTCTTCCAGCACTTTTTTCTTTTTTTAAATTTTTTTATTTTAAAGAGAAAAGAAAACAAAATAACAAGATAAAAACAAAACACAAAAACCAACAAAAGCGATACAGAATTTCAAAACAAGATGACAGGAAATTAACAATGGTTGTTACACTACATATTGTTATCTTCAACGAAGTTGCTCAGATTACCAGATGTAAGAATGCTAGATTGATCAAGCAATTAAGAAGAATAAAAGATAATAAAAAATTAGAAACAATACAGTTTCACTAATCAAGATGATAGGAATTCAACAATGGTTGTTATATTGCATATTGTTGTCTTCAAATTAGTTGTTCAAAGTACCAGATCTAAGCATGCAAAATTGGTAAAAGAGAGATTTAAGCATTAACTGTTCCTTTCAATAAACCAATAGACATCAGTGGTTCAATTATCCCTGCTATCCCTGTACATACATATATCTTTTACCCTTCCTTCTTTCCTTCTTTTCTCCTTTCCTTCATCACAATTGTTCCTTCCCTTTGAGCAATTTCTTTCCCTTTCACAATATCTATTGTACCTTTCTGTTTTATTTACTCTTTCAGGTTCTTACATTAGGGAGACAATATGATGTTTACACATGTGGGTCTGATTTATTTCACTTATGAGCATGGTCTCCAGTTGCATCCATTTATCTACAAAAGCCTTAAGTGTATCTTTTTTATAGCTTAGTAATAATTCATTGTATAAAAATATCACATCTTTTTTATCCATTCCTCAGTTGATAGGCGTTGGGTTGTTTCCATGATTTAGCTATGACAAATTGCACTGCTGTAAACATAGGTGCACATATATCACTGTGGTATGTTTTCAGTTTTTCTGGAAAAATACTCAGAAGAGGAATAGCTGGGTTGAATGGACTTCTAATCCTAGTTTTCTGAGGGACCTCCACACTCATTTCCATAGTGGTTGTACCAATCTACACTCCCACCAACAGTGGAAAAGGGTTCCTTTGTCCCCACAGCCCCTCCAGCATTTGTTGTTGGTTGACTTCTTGATGATGGCCATTCTTTCTGGGGTGAGATGGAATCTTAGTGTTTTTTTTAATTTGCATTTCTCTTGGACATTTTTTCATGTATTTATTTGCCACTTGTATTTCTTCATCTGAGAAGTGTGTGTTCATCTCAGATGCACATTTTTGAATTGGGTATTTGAATTTTGGGGGCCTGAATTTTTTAAATTCTTTATACGTTCGAGATAGACATACTGGGCTGGGGATATAGCTCAGTGGTGCAAGTGCCTGCCTAGCAAGCATGAGGTCATGAGTTCGATTCCCAGTACTAGAAAAAAAAAAGATAGAAGTACTCTCACAGGATGGAAAACACAGAAGAAATGGACAGATTCCTAGATACATATGAATTGCCAAAGCTGAATCAAGCAGATAAAAATTCTGAATAACCCAATATCAGTCAATGAAATTGAAAATGTAATTAAAAACCTACCAACAAGAAAAGCCCAGGTCCTGATGTATTCATAGCTGAATTCTACAAGAAATTTAGATTTAAGCCAATTCTTCTCAAACTCTGTAATGAAATTGAAAGGAAAACAATTCTCCCTAACTCATTCCTAGAGGCAGGTATTATCCTAATACCAAAACCAGAGAAAGACCCAAACAAGAAAAACAGCTACAACCCTATCTCCCTAATGAACATAGATGCAAAAATTATTTTTAAAAAAAAAGCACTAATTTTTAGCAACTCCTCATTAGCTTCTCTCCTCCATGGTTTGACACTCATTCTTCCCTGTCTTTAGAAGGCCATTGGGTCCCTCTCTTTGAAAAATTCTACCCATTCTCACCCCAGATGCCCTCTCTTCCGGGTAGCCTTTTCTGATGTCTTAGTCTCAAGTCATAAGTATTTTGTCTGAGCTATACTATGTTTCAATTTGTGACATGACATTTATGTTGTCTCCTGTCTTCCTTTGAAGGCAGCAGAAAGCCCTAATTTAATTATGAGTAACTCCATACAGTCTCACCACATCTTGGACAGGAACTGGCTTCCAAAGCTGCCCTGATTTTGGTTCACAAGTTTGTATCAGTCAGAGTCCTGGCAGGAAACAAATGGCACTTTACAAAGATGCCGGCAGGGCATGGGAAACCACAAGGGAAGTGTGGAACCCTGGGGCTACAGCTCCTCCATCTATGGAAACCAGACTCTAGCAGAAAGGGCTGCCTGACAGGCACCTGTGACCTTCAGTCAAAGCATGCAGTCAGCTTAAATAATCATCCAGAAGAAGGCTGGGAGATTTGTATCTCACCACCCTCCTGCATCCTGCAGATGCATCTCCATGGCCTGCTCTGCCTGGAAGCCAGAGCAAGAGAGGCTCTTGATGCAGTCTATGATAGTCAGGCTCATGGAAGAGAGGAACAGTGTATCTGGAAGGTAATGGAAGAAATATTAAGCACAGATAGAATGTGGACTACTCAGATGTGCCCAGATCTGAGATAAAGCTTTTTTGTTTTCCGTGAACAGGTTGGATTCCTGGATTCAACCCTAATAATCTTCACATAATCTATTTTTGCTGTAATTCTTTCCCTGCCTATACTGTATCTGTTAGAATGACTTTGACTTCAAGAAACAAACTATCTGACAAATAGTAGTATAAACAGGAGGTCATTTATTACATCATTAACATAAAGTTCAAGTGTGGGCACTTTCAGGGTTAACTGAGTAGTTGAATCATGTCAAGGACCTAACCTCTTTTTCTGTTTAGTTTCTGCCACCATAGGCATATTGGCTTTTGTCTCCCAGCTTATCACCTCTTAATTACAACGTGGCTGCCACAGCACCAGATATCACATCCCCAACAGTCACTGAAGCAGGACAGCAGGTTAAAGAAATGCTGCTACCATTTTTATAAAAGAGAAAAATCGTTCCTAGGCTTTTACCCTTATTGGCTAAAGAAAATTCACATGCCCACCTCAGACCAGTCATTGACTAAAGGAAATGAGATTTCAAAGTTCATTAACTTGATCATGGGTCACCCATAGTAGGGGTTCTGTTTGACAGCAAAAAGGAAGAAGAGTTACTAAGTAGGCATTCAACAGTGTCTGCCACATGCCTTAGTCACAAATTGACTCTTGGGCATAAAACTGCAGTGATTATGAACTTGAGCTTTAGTGTCAGGCTGCACACCCTGGCTTTCCTGTTTGCTGGCTTTCTGATCCTCAGCTAGCTATTGAATCTCACCTGACCTGTTTCCTCATCCACAAAATGGATATTATAACAGTTCCTACCTGAGTTATTGTGAAAACTGTATGAAGCTATTTAAGTGCAGTATATAGCAAACATTCAACAAATTATTTTAGTTTGTGCAGAATTGTAATGTTTGTGACAAGACTAAGCATATTGCTAATCAGTTTTGCAACTCTGTAAACATTAAATTCAACCATTTTAGTATGCTTAGGTTCAGTTTTTTAAATATATTAGAAGTAATCCACCAACCCCCGTGAATTCTAGAAATAATCTTCCAACCCCAATGAATTGCTTCTAAGAAAACAGTGTTCTGGAAATTATTACACAATTAAATTAAAAGGGTCACATTATAAACTTTGTCTTTTAAATGACAATTAATCAGATTGTATCTGTGTTTATCACCATTTCCCAAAACTCATGATTGGCTTAAGAGTTGTGATTTCCATTAGGAAATACCAATAAGCCAAAATATGGAACTTAGTTTAGCAAAAATAACTGAGACAGTTTGATTTGGTGATTCCCAAGGTTTATTAGGGCTGTCTTTAATTTTAGAGATATAGATAGGCTTTGATATGAAAATTGTATAAGTTAGGTCCAAAAGATGGGTACAGTAGCTCCAAATATTACTTTTTCACACAATAATGTCCAAAGGCTAAAAGTAGGGAAGAAGATGCCTCCTTCCTCTCCTCAGATACCTTCCCCTCTAGCTCAAGGCCACAATTACCCAAATATCTTTTGCTAAACCAATCTTTCCCACAGGTCATGAAATAACTATGACTGCCTATCTAGTCTCACCTCTGGTGTCCAAGAAGGCCTCAGTCTCTCAAGAACCACAACTACAATCGCTAAACACAACCAGGCAGTCTCTCTTACGTATGTGAAGAGCAAAGCTGGGCATTTGAGTAAAAGTCCACAGTGTCTGCCACAAATATACTGCACTAATTTGATTCTATTTTTTTGTGTTTTTTTTTAATCTTTTTTTTTTTTTTGGCAGTACTGGGGATCGAACTCAGGACCCTGCGCTTGCTAGGCAGGCGCTTATTCCACTGAGCTATATCCCCAGCCCCTTGTGTTTTTTTTTTTTGCTGGGTTTCCTAGTCTTTTATTTTTTAAAGATAAAAGAATATAAAGCCAAATAACACAAAAACATGCTGGGGATATAGCTCAGTGGAATAAGTGCTTGCCTAGCAAGCGCAGGGTCCTGAGTTCGATCCCCAGTACCGCAAAAAAAAATAAATAAAGCCAAATAACACAAAAACAATAAGGAAATACAAAATTATAGAGGAGATAGTAGAGAATTGACCATGGATGCTGTATTACATAATAATATTTTGCTTTTTTAAGAAGGTGGGAAGTTTGAACATTTTGTGATGTTTTGCTAAGTGTTCCTAATGACAGCTAAGTAAATAAAACTCCAAAATGGAAAGGGTAAATTCCCACTTCTTCTGACATCACCTATGGTTAGTTGCTTCTCTGTCCAGTTACTGCCATGCTGGTGTAGTTCAGTTTGGAGTCTGCGAGCAGTGTGTGCCCCTGAGAGATGCGAAAGCAAGACAAGTATGAGGGGAGAAATGTTAGATTTCATTTACATTTATGTTCCCATTCATTTCTTTCATGGAAACTGTAGTACCAGCCCGTCAAAGCATTGATGACATCATCCTCGAATACTGAGGAAGGGGCAAGGTAGAGCAGATGGATAGTAGAAATCCTCGCCTTCTAGAAAGAATATGGGAAAATGTATCTTGTGTTCCCCTGCAGATTGCTACAATAAAAGCATCTTGAATTGTTAAAATCCTGATGCACACAATCCTTACTATCTTAGAAAGTGTTCAGATTTACCTACACATGGAAGAGATACATATAATGTACTCCTATATTACTAGCTTAACCAAATTTAGTGTTAGCATTCTGTTACATCTTTGCATTTTTGTAGCATTTTTATTTGCCCATGCCTCTGGGTGAATTTATATTACAATGCTAAAAATATGCTCAATGACAACAGCAATAACAATAACAGCAATGGAAAATTTAATACCAGTTAAACTAATGTGTTGTCTAAAATTGGTATTACTATGCTTTATACATAAACCTTGCATTTTTGGGGGGCCCCACATGTACATTTACCTGAAAATGACCAAATGAAACTGGCTCAAATTCACAGAACAGGAATGTTAAAAATCAACTTCATGGCCAACATGCTTTGAAAAGAGAACCTAGTTAGCAGTCAGATGTCAAATTTGTCTCACAAAGGAGAACAAAGAGAGCATTGAGTGAAAGAGAAAATACCGAAGGACCCACCTGACACATCTTTCAGCTTTAGCTTAGCTACCACCTCCTGCCCAAGGCTGGCCTTGATTTCCTACAGGTGGATGTGTGCATTCCTTCCTTTTTCAGAACCAGTAGAATGTTGTTCCTATGTTTGTGGTTATCTTTCCCAGTAGACCTCCAGGTCTGAGCATCACACCTCTAGGTCTATCTGCGTATTTCCTATTGGGCTGGGCACTTTGCCTTGAGTACAGCTGGCGTACATCCTGTCATCCATTCATTCAACAAACATGGAGAGTGTATGTTATTCACAGGCATAGTTTTAGGTGACTTCTTTTTATGGGGAAGATGACAGTAAATATGACGTGACTAAATGATCCAGATAGTTTCATGTAATGAAAACTCTAAGTTAGGTAGGAAATGAAAGCAAATGAAGTGATGGGGTGGTTGGGACAGGAAAGGTTCCCTGATGGAGGCTCAGAAACGACTGCTGAGAAGGTGATAGGTAAGCTGAGACCCTAATGACAGGGAAGAGCAAGCCACGTGACACAGGCAGACATTCCAGGACCATATCAAGGTTTAGCAGGCCTGTGTCTGATGAAGGGAGAGAAAGTGCTGATGTGGCCAAGTGTGGCTGTGGAGGACAGTGGTAGGAAATGACATCAGAGTGGAAGACTGAGCCAGATCACAAAAAGCCTTGTAAGCCCAAGTGACTGATTTGGGTTTATTTCTGAACTGAACTAAGCCCAGTGGCATAATCTGGCTTAGTTTTAGACATGACTGTTACGATTCAGACTACTGTGCTGAGAAGGACAGTGGCGAGAAGCTGGGAGCCTGGTACAAACTGATGTTACTGAAGCCCGCAGATAGGAGAAATCGGACACAGAGGGCACTGGTCCTGAATAGTTAACCTAAAACAAACTAAAAGTCAGGGCTAAGTGAGTTAACATTCCAGACAGGCCAAATAATTAACCTAAAACTGACTATCAGGGCCTAGTAAAATGTAAGAGACAAAAAACAGATCCTTAACCAAATGAGAGACCTTAAAAAGAGCAAAATACATAGGAAACAGCTTGCTGTCTAAGTATCAAAGGCCTACCTACAGCCAGGAGCATCCCTGCTCTCTGTCACATATACCAGCCCCCAAACCGAGTAAAAGGCCCAAGGGCTTCCACATCTATGGCTTTTCTGCTTGATGGAAACCCCTGTCCAACAAGCGGGGAGCCCTTCTTGTTTATTCTTTCTAATAAACGTACATTCAGCCATTCCCCCACTGCTTGCTGCTTGCTGTTTAGTCAATTTCAATCTTCATTGCTGCAAAACAAACCCCAAGAGCTAGAGGGATCTAATTACATTACAGAGTACATATTTTGGTTATTATCCATGATTTCTGGCTTATAAGACCCTCCCCAAAGCAGGCCAGAGAAACTAGTTTCTCTTCGCCAAGATGAGTCACAGAAACTCTAATCCCCTTTCCTTTGTGTCTTAGAGTAGACCCCCCAAAAAATCCCTAATAATGAGATAGAAGAAATAAAAGATAGGTAGAAAGGAGTCAAGGTGTAGTGGGTTCATAACTGGTGGTTGACTTATAACCCCCAGCTGAACTGAGTAAGCGTGGTGCTGGGTGTGGGAGGCCCCGCTGGGGACTCTTGCCAGCAGCATAAGAGGCAGAACTGAAGAAGAAAGGCTTTTGGGAATTGAAGAAGGCTGTGGGCAGCAGAGAAAGGCTGATGGAGCTGGCGGACGCTGTAAGGAGCTGTTGGTTGTTTTGGAGGAGCTCGTCACGCTGGCTTTCCTGATGAACTTGGCTGTTTTCATCCTCCAAGGAGCTGGGACCTTGCTGGCGTGGAGAATGGCTTCGGTTCACTTTGGAGGAACTCTGGTCCTCACTCTGAGCATCGATGCCTGGTTCCAGAGGGTGAGATGGTACACTGCCGGTCTCCATCCCGTCGGCACAGACTTCCTAGATTCCACCACTGACCTTTGGGCCTTCCCAGCACAGATCTGTGAAACAGGCCTGCATGAGACACTGTTATGGGCTCTCAGCTTCCAGTTGGATTCATGGGAGGCATTGTTATGAGCTCTAGGTCTTATGTTAGACTCTTGCAGGACATTTCTGTGGGATCCAGGCCCTCAGCTTAGATTCCTGGTCTATAGTGTGTGGACAGATTTCCTGCACTCGTTTGTATATCATTCTTTGGGTGACTATCGTAAATAATCTTATAAACTATGTGTCCTGTATTATATTGTTTCCCCTTGCAAAAATATCCCCCAAACCAATACACAAGGGAATCATAACTAAAAATTGTACTTTTAGGAAGACTGCGATTTCCAGGACCCAGTCAGTTACCCAAGGTGCTACAGTCTAACTATGCATTCCCTGGGTTATTTTAGGCTCCTTTTCTTCCAGACCTATCACACCCAAAATTACAGTACTTAGGAACACTGAAAGTTCACAAAGTGGCCTTACTGAGAAAGTAAAGATCAGGAATTTGATCCTGAAATAAAGGGAAAGGTTGAGAAAATCCAAAGAATGTGTAAGTTACCTATTCAAAAAAAAAAGAAAAATAGGTTTATACCCATAAAATAGAGTACTGCCCTTTCTGGAGCCCAGCCATCATTTCCCAAAGTCTCTACCCCCACGCGCATGAAAAACATAAGCGTTCCCTGTTGTAGGAAATAAGTGCCTCTCTCTCTGTTTCTTTGAGTGTGTACCTTTTAATGTCTGCCTGATAGAACCTTTCCCTTGCCTCTTACTGATGCAGCCTGAAAATTCTTTTTCTGCAATGGAGTCAGTGAACCTGCATACTTGTTCTGTAAGAAGGAGGGGTCAGGTTGCTTATGTCCGCTATAGGAACATCCTTAGACCCTGTCTGGTGACAGTAAGACTCTGAGTTCAGAGTGGGTCCTCCCCACCATTTGGGATCAGAAATGATCTGTGTTGTGGAAGTACAGAAAAGAGACCAAGTCTGAGTTTGAGGTGGTTTTTCTTCTATATCAACAGAGAAACCTAGAACAGAAATGCATTGAAAGATGACAGTAGCTTGGACCAGATAGAAAGAACAGTGATGAAAATTTCTGAATGCACTGTGGAAATCAGAAATTATGGCTTTAATTTTCTTCACTGATCATAGTTAAAGGAATATAAGTTACAACTGCATTTAATAAGTTTTGTAGAATATAATTGCTTTGTTGCAATGTCCCTTCCCAGGAAGATAAGAAAGATGAGATTAGAAAATAAAAAGTGAGGGAAAGTTCTTCTCTAAGTTTAAATTTACACAGGTTCTTTTCTTTTATTATATTTATTGAGGAAAGCTTCCAAAAATATAATGTTAGTATCAAGGTTTTTTGTTTAATTTCTCAAGAAAGAAACATACACTCAAAGCACACGATGTTAGTGAAACATTAGTCCTTTAATTTACAGAACATATTTGGAGAACACATCTCTTAAATTATAAAGGAACTCATAAGCTTAGTTTTAAAAGAACCCTACCACCATATAAAATCTTTTAGGTTCTTTGACAAGTAAAACTTCAGACCCTTGAGTCTTATTTTCTCTCTGCAAAATGGAAACAAATAAGCACTGGCTTAGCAGATCCCAAAATAAAGCACAATATGAAACCACTATTCTTCAGAAGGAAAATTCTCACTTCCATGGCTAGCTTAGGTACAATATTTCCAAGCACACTCCTCTATGTCACTGTAAAGCTGATTGGAGGTACACACCTAGAATCCCTGATACTTAGGAGGCTGAAGCCAGAGGTTCACAAGTTTCAAGCTACACAGCTTAGCAAGACCCTGTCTCAAATTTTTAAAAAAATCAAAGGGCTGAGGATGTAGCTTAGTAGGAGAGAGCCCCTGTGTTCAATCTCCAGTACCATGCACACACAAAAGAAAATTGATTGGCAATACAACACATAAGCTTAAGTCAAACACGTTATTCAAAGACAGGAAGCTGTGGCCTTTCTTACACTTACAAAGACATCAAAGTAATATTTATATTTGCTTTTGTTAGAAAATGGAGAGAGATTCAAAGGAAAATAAGCAGCCAACAGATATATGAAAAAAATGCCCAATGTCTCTAATCTCAGGGAAATGCAAATTAAAGCCATCACAAGATACCACCTCACACCTGTCAGAATGGCTATTATCAAAATAGATGAAAGTACCACACTGACAAGAATGTGGAGAAAAGGGAACCTTTGTACACTGCCGATGGGAATGTAAGTTAATACAACCATCATGGGAGACAATATGGAGGTTCCTTCAAAACCTGAAAGCAGAAAGAAGCACCATCCAGTGCAGCAGTTCACTCCTGAACACCATCCAGCGGGTCTGAATCCAGTCTGCTGATGAGCACCAACCTCAGCATCCCGCAGTAGACAAATGGATAAGAAAATACAGTGCATGCACACACAGTGGGAAACCACCCGGTCTTAAAAGAGAGTTAAAGTCCGCCGTTTGTGACAGAAGAAAGGAAAGTCCAGGTTGAGGAAAATAAACTTCTATCCTATAAGCCATCCACGCTATGATATTTTGTTATAGTAGCCGGAGTTAAGACACAAATGATCAGACTAATTCTTTCAAAAGAAAAGATAAAATGTCTCTCCACTGTATCCCCACCTCACTCAGAGTAAAAGCTGTTATTTCTACAATGACCAACAGGCCCTATGTAATATGAACTTCTCTATCCCCTCCGCCATCACCCAATTACCTCTCAGACCTAATTTTTTACTCCTTCCTCCTTCCCAGTTGACCCCACCCCAACTGCATCGGCTGCCTTGCAATCCTTCCTACATGCCAGTCATACATGGACTGAAGCTCGCTCCTCCCCATCCTCTCTGCCTGGAGAGCTCTTCCCCAGCTGGGTGCATGGATCGTCCCTTTTGCCTCCAATTCTTTGCTCAACTCTCCCTTGCTCAACAGACTCTACTCTGACCTCCCTAGTCCTAAATGCGATGTCTCCCAACTCCTCACCCTCTACCCTGCCCTGCCTTCCTTTTCCTTGAAAAGTGTTTTTCACTTTCTCATGTACTCTACGATTTACTTATTATATCTGTTACCTTTTAGTCTGTCTTTACCTAGAACATAAGTTACAGAGGGCAAGAGCTTCTGTTTTGTCCACTGACTTCTTCTTAATGCCTAGAAGGCAGCCTAACAGTAGGCTGTTGGTAAATGCTTGTTCACCCAAGACCCTGCCTCTTTCAGATACATAACTTGTTTCAGATATATAACTAAAGTAATTTAATCTTCAAAATAATTTTAAAATAATTCAATCTGTAATGATCCTGTGAGATATCTGTCATCATCTTCCTACCAGAGTAGGAAGTTTATACATGCACACCGAGGTTTCTTGAGATTCTCAGTCAAAACAAACTCAGTTGATTCACATCTAGCTTCTTTTCATATGCTATAATGGTCATTCAGTTTCATGGCAGAATAAACATTAAAATACTTAGGTTATGAAACAGTGCTCTTCATTGCAACTTCATTAGAAAAGTTAAAACCAAAAGGACTGAACTAAGTATTAACAAAATATAGAGATATGTAGGGACTCTCATGCACTACTACTAAAGAATGTAAATTGGTTCAACCACTTTGGTAAACCAGAAATTTCTACTAGAGTTAGCATCTGTATATTCTATGACCCATTAATTCTAATCCTGGGTATATATCCAAAAGAAATACATACTTACATGTTCCGAAAGATCTATACAAGAATTACTCATAATAGCCTGAAACTGGAAGCAATTCAAGTGTCCATTAAGATTAGAATGGTTACATAAATCCTGGAACATTGAAATAATAAAATACTATACTACACGGTAATATAAGAAAAAACTAATCTGCACACAACAAAATGGATGAACGTCATTGTCATAATTTTAAGCAAGCCAGATGCACAATATTTAGTAAATGATTCCATTGACATGCTCAGTTTCCTTTGACAGGAATGGTCAAAACTGATGTATGGTGACTGAGGTCAGAATAATGACTATTTTTGAGGGAATATTGACTGCAGGAGACACAAAGGACCTTCTGGATTCTCACTGGTGCTCTATATCTACATCCAGGTTGTGCTTTACAAAGGTGTAAACAGACATGAAAATTAATCTGGTATACACTTGATATTACACATTTTATCATGGAACACAGAATGTTATTGTTTTTAATCAATGAAGAAGTGATACATTAAATGGCTACAGAATGCCTGGTTATCCATCTAAAATTTTTCTTGATTATTGATGTTACCATAATTCTTATTTAAAAATCAATTTCAGATGAGATATTTAAATATTTTTAAATGTGTGCTGGGGGTGCAGCTCAATAATAGAATGCTTGCCTAACACGTGTGAGGCTGTGGTCTATCACCAACACCATATAAATAGAAGAATAATACATAGTAAAATTGTTTATAGTATTAGAGGGAAGAAGTTTCTCTGATTAAGACATACAACATAGGATAGACTTAAAGAAAAGACTGTTAAATTTCACTTCAAAGTATATATGTACACAACAAAACAACTACCATAAGCAAAATTTGGAATTTATATAATGTTATATAATATGTTATAATTAATATATGTTAACAAAGACAAATTTCCTCCTTATGCAAAAAGCTCTTCTAAATCAATAAGAAAAACTAAAACAAGTAATCCAACAGAAAGATAATCGAAGTGAAGTGAAAGAAAAACTGATTTTAAACATGAAAAATGTTTATAAAACAATAAAATTATATTTTTTACCTAGCAGATTATCAAGAATCAAATAATTTGATAATATATGAAAATATATTTTATTGCTGAGACAAGACTGTAAGTTGGTGTATTTCTTTGATAAGTAATATGTAGCATCAAAATTTTTAAATTTTCAGTGCAGTTCTACTAGCAGGAGTTTTCAGAGGCTTGTTTACCGGCATGTAACCTGAAGCATTATAGAAGGCATAAAATATCCAGAATAGATCCTGGTTAGTTGCACTACAGTATGCACATTCAATACACCTCTGTGCAGAATGAAGTACAGCTTCAAATGCTGATGTGGAAAGATCCCTCAGATAAAATTTAAAAGTACAGAACTATTGGCTCTCATTTGGAGCAAAAATGGGAAACAGTGGGCACACACATATATGTGCCTCTAGTCCTTCCTAGAACACACAAGAACAGATGGCTACAGTTGTCGGGGGCAATGGGACTGGGAGAATGGGAGGGTGAAGTGCTTTTTCATAAAATGTTCTTTGCCTTGTGAATTATTATTCTTATATGTATTACATTAAAACCAATACAATATGTTCAAAAAAGATGAGGAAGTAGAATACAAGGGCGAAGGAATTAGTGAGGAGAAGGGGGAGGCAGGAGAAGAAAAAGAAAAATAATCAAGACCTCCACTTCCACCCGTCCCACCTCACCTAGCCAGATGTATTGCACATAATACGCCAAATAAATAAAACTACTACACCAGTCCCCGGGTCTTATCTAAGTACCAGTTAAATAGTTTCAACTCAGATTAATCTTTGAAAAGCAGACTCCTTGGGGGATGAGATGCTCAGGCTAGGGAATTTTCTGGTTCTTGGAAGTAGTTTATACTGGCAAGAAATTAAAGTATTAACTGTAGCGGAGATGAAGGGTAAATCAATACTGATGGAAAAACACTATCACACCAAAACAGCATACCACCTACCTGAAGCTAAAGATGGAGGAGTTTAAATTACTAGGACAAATCCTATTCACAGACATTTCATCAACATGGGCTTTTGGAGAGATTTTGGACTTAGCAAATTTCTAGACCTGGGTTGGCTGGCAGAAGAGATTCTAACACATGTTGATCTTGATCTAGGGGGATAATCTGTAGCAAAAGGAAGCTGTTTTAAAGTGCATTGAGGCTGGGGATATAGCTCAGTGGAATAAGCGCTTGCCAGTAAGCGCAGGGTCCTGAGTTCGATCCCCAGTACCACAAAAAAATAAATAAATAAATAAATTAAAAAATAAAGTGCATTGAAACAAAGTTTTATTAAACACTAATAGAGCAACAGCCAATATACTAGGCAGTAAGACTTGGGGAATTACCAGGAAATTTTAAATGTACTAGTGTCAAATTGATTCATTTTTAGAAATTTGCTAAAAATAAATACCAAGGAAAATATTCATCTATCATGAGTAAGATTCTTTCCAGTTGTAAAAACATCTAATTACCTAAATAATTGATGCATAGAATTGCTAACATTTAGAAACAACAATGGAGTTACACTTTTTACAGCCAAAATTACAACCTTTCATAGTGGCAGAAGTAGAGCATGGTAAAGGCAGTAAAGTGAACAAGGGACAAGTTATTCAAGGGGTCCAAACTACCAGTTCTGGAAGAGAGTGGTACTCAAACCTTTGGGGAGCCTCCTGCTTCCTGTACTGAGCAAAGGAGAAGCCTGCTATTGCTGTTCCCATCACCAGCAGAGCAGAAACCAGTACCATAGAAGTCCTGTGACCTGTGGAAGCAGGTTCCCTCACCTTGTTCTCTGTCCAAATCATCCATTACAGGCTGAAATGCATGCTCTTCATTCTTTTCACAGACCTCTGTAAGATGCTTATGTAACAACCTGGCCTTTTCACAAAAATGAGGCTCTGTGCTGGGACAAGTTGCTAGCTCTATCAAGAATTCTAAATGTTGAAATCCTCAAATATATTATTTTAAAGGTCTTAAGCATTCATTCAGATGATAAATTATGGTGTATCTACAGAAATCAATCTGGATTGAATTTTAGGATATCCAACATCACTGGAGCAGAGAGGTTCGTGGAGACAGAAGGTAGTAGAAAGAATTTATCAAAAGAATGTTGGACGGAGCCTAAGACCCTATTTGGTAATTAATGAAAAGCCATAGTGGATTATAGAATGATACAAAATATAACCAAAGGGGTACTTTTAGACCATGGAAGCTCTGAGAAATTGGAGAATAAATAATTGTTTTAATGCATATGCAGTAAACAACATGAGGAAGGCATTACAAGCTGCTAATAGTAGTTATACAATTATCTCTGAGTGGTTGAATTATCAATGCTTTCTATTTTATCTGTGTCATCTAATTTTATTGAGAATGCATGAATTTGTGTTGCTTTGCATTTAAAAAGCTTAAATTATGCAAACATTTATATTATAATCAAAAATTCAAACACAAGAGAAAGCAGTAGTAAAATGAACCCTATATGCATGTCACATTGAACAACTATCAAGATTTTGCCATATTTTCTCCATCTCTCCTTTTTTACTTTCTTGCTTTTCGTTACTTTACCAGTACCTTGCCCTGGTTGGTTCCTGTGTCTATCTGACCTGACTTATTCATCCTTGATGTTTTCCTTGCTCTCCAGCATAGCAAGATGTACCAGGCTCTTCTTAATTTCCTGCCACAGGTCTGAAATCAGTCCATCTTTCAAGGTGCTCTGTTTCCTTTCAGTGGAAGCAAACAGAGCAATCTTAAACTGTTTGAAGAAACAAAAGTATAAACCATCAGCAATTTCATACAGAGGTGATCCCTGGAAAATATGGCTGTTACCATTCTGAGAGTTGTAAGAAAATAATAAAAATATCATCAAACAAATAAGAATATATAACCCTACTAAGACAAAACAAAACAAATTTGTCAGCATTAAAAACTTGCCCTTGTGGGTAATTCTTCTGATTGCTTTTTTCTACCTAGGAAATATTCAGCTTCTTTGGAAACTTTTAAATAATATTTTCAAGCCAGTTCTTACTGGTATAATTTAGCATTTTTTACACTGGCACTATAAGACATCTAATACCCTTTCCTTTCTTCTTAGGGCAGTTTTCATTCTCTATCTTAGTCTGGAAATAATATATCATTGCTCTATTCACACAATGGGACCAAAGATTTTTTAACCTTTAAGGCAATGATGCTTAACTTTTTTTCCCCCACATCAGAAGTGAGGGATGTACAGGAAGCCAACCAGTCATACTGATTTTCAACTACAGTAATTATCTGATTTACAGCTACAGTATGGAGGGAAAAGTCAGTCTATCTCATAAGGACTCATCCTCCAAGAATTCTAAATTTGGGAGGTGGGACAAGGAAACGTAATCCCAGTGAGAAACAGGAGTTTCAGGGGCCTAAACTGCACATGTGTCTTAGAGAATGAATGTGTGGCCCCCCCGTTCATATTTTGCAATCTGATCCTCTACGTGCTGATGGTAGGAGATGTTGCTTTTAGGGTGTTATTAGCTTGTGAGAGTGGAACCCACATAAACAGGATCTTGCCCTCCAGAGACTACTCTTCCTCTCAGGTGAGCTGCACACGGGGAAGAGGGCCCTCACCAGGAACCTGACCTTGTTGGCCACCTAATCTCCAGGACTGTGAGAAATAAATGCTTGTTGTTTAGACCTACCCTGTTTATGGTGTTTTGTTATAAAGCCCAAGATGACTGTGTAAATACCTAGGTTCAAGTAGCAGTCACTAAAATGTGAGGGAGGTGTACCACGTGTCAGGCAACATTCTTAAATCGCTCCCACGCGTTTACTCTTTTAATCCTGACAAAACCCCGCCAAGCAGGTACTGCTTACCTTCATTTTTATAGACAAGAATACTGAGGAATGAAGGCTAAGTAAGGAGCACAGAACCGCTCAGCTATGATACGAGAAGCCAGAATTTCAATAAAGGCAAACTGGCATCCAACTCACTCAGGGCTTTTCTGATCCCTAAACAAATAGAAAGACCCAGAATTACAAAACCACAACTGGAGAGACATTATTCTGCTTAAGATAAAAAATACCAGAGCCTTTCTTTTCAGAAAGCAAGAACAAAAGGTGGCCGCTATCACCATTATAGTGTTATGGATAGTACAGCAATAACATACCCAGTTAATAATTGTATAGTTGTTACTTGAGAAAGAACTAAAACATGTGGTTATTATTTATAAGGCTACTTTTCTCACAGTGTTACACAAGGCCAATGCAGGTGGGGACAATACTTTCATCTTTATATCTCAGTAATTCCTAGCATTTAGGAGGTAAATAATGTAGGAAATGAATAATTTTTTAATGAATTGAGGTTATAAAAGCTCTGAATTTATGACACCTGGTACAGATGACCATACATTGGCCCAATCCAGACAGATTTGAAAGTGAAAGTGAGTACTGGTCTTAACTTGCCAGGACACTAGACCCTTCTTCTTTTTTTGGTCCTGGGAATTGAACTTGGGGCCTTGTGATTTCCGGGCAGGTGCTGTGCCACTGAGCTACATCCCCAGCCCCTAGACCTTTCTTATTGCAGAAACCACAAGTAACCAAAACAATTGAGTCTGAAGGAAAGGTAACTTATGAAAGTGATAGTGGGCCATATTTAAGAAGAATAAATGCTATTTTATAGTTTAAATTCATCAGGCCTACAGTTTCTCTTTACCTGTTTTTATGGCCCATTCCTGTCATCTTTTAAGTTCTGTCTTTCCTCTGCTCTTCTGTCTTACACATAGCTGCAGATCGGACCATTTACATATTTTAGGGATGGTAAATCTGTATTGTCAAGTCAGAGAAATATTTATTCTTTGAAGTAAAAAGATGTATTCGCTCTGTCTGTGTTTGTCTGTATGACTTAAAGAGCAGTATTTACGACTTCTATGAATTCTTTTTGTATTCTATCATTCGGGCGATAGTGGCAGCAATAAAAACCTGGTTATACACATCCTTATAAATGATTTAGTTTTGCTGTTTTGTCAACTCAGCCTTTTAAAAGTCTCCTACGAGCTAGAGCAAGGGTACAATATCACTTGCAGTGATTTTTGCAAACATAAAAGGAAATGACTGTGTGGTTCAGTGATACCACTCACATTCCATTGTAGACAAGGAAGCAGGAATCATAAGAATACTAGTTACAGATTTAAATGGTTTGCCAATGTTCCATAAAACACTTGTTTCATTTACTCCTCCAAGTCTGTGCAATTCAGCTCAGCTACTGTGAAGCAGAAAATATTATCAATTAGAGGCACAGTATGTTGGTCCTGAATCACAGGCTTCAGTACCCTGTTGTGTTATGATACCCAAAGCTCTACCCTGCTCCCCGCCCCAGCAAACACAACACAGCAGGATGCGTTATGCTCAGAGGCTAGATGTGTACTGAAAATTAATAGAAAAACTAAAAAGACAAAAAGTTAAGAAACGAAAATTTCTCATAAAGTAAAAATATGGAAAACCATCACACTAGAATAAAAGGGTGATACATGACCCACAAGTCTTGCTCCCTTTAGTACTAAGACTAAGACTAGATCTCTAAATTCACAGAACTGAGGGAAACTAACAGGTCAAGTAGGGTCTCATCTCAAACAGTACACTAAAATTGACTTATCTTCTCTCTCCATCTTCTCGATCAATGGCAACATCACTTACAAACGCAAGAAACTGAAATCATGTTAACTGAAGTGCAGGCCTCTTTCCTGCACTAAAGTGCTGTGGGTGATTTTCTTCTCAGAAGTATTTTTTATATCTGATGTTACTTCCTCATTTTCATGGCCTCACTCTAGTCCAGAACTTTGCCAATTTGTTTGTGGGCCATGAGAACAGTTTTCCCACTGATTTTTACCAGCAGTACAAGGTTCTCTACTTCCAATTCATCCACATACTTTGTGAGTGATTAATCTTCCCAAAACATCACTTTCATTTCTTTCTCTGGGGAGGCTCAACAACTCCACAATCTGGATTCCGTCCCCCCACAATCTGGACTCTCTCCACAGTGTGAATTCCTTCTATCTCCTTGTCTGATCTCATTGGTTCTGAGTACTTATTCTATGCTATGTTCAAGGCCTTCTCTACGCAAGCTGCAAACTATAATCCCCCCAAACTGTTCCTTTGCCTTCTCACCTGGCAGAGCCTTTTTTTCTCCCTTTACCCATTAAAATTCAACAAGTTCAAGCCCTTCATTTTTCTGAATTTCAGAGGCCTTCCATATTCATGGGCTTTGCATCTGCAGCTTCAACCAACTCAGATTAAAAATATTCTAAAAATAAATTGTATCTATACTGAACATGTAAAGACTTTTTTCTTAGCGTTATTGCCTAAGCAGTGTAGGATAACAACTATTTATATAGACCTTACATTTATACGCAACTTAGAAATGATTTAAAGTATATGCAAAGGGGTGTATAGGTTATATAGAAACACTGTATCATTTAAATAAAGAACTTCAGGGAACTGAGATCAATTCACTGAAAATACCAAAGGATGGCTATTGTTTGAACAACATTCCAAATTTTTTCAATAAGCAAAGTCTGTGCTATCACTGTGTTTGGCCCCTTGAACTTTGAACAGAGGAAGCAGATGGGGTGGTTCCCCTGTTAGATTCATGTTTTAAGAATGAGATAGTGGGTGAAATTGTTAACCTTGTTTAGCCTCAGTTTATTAATCTGTAAGATAGGGGAAGTAATGATACCTCCTTCATAAAAATTTTGGGAGATTAAATAAGATAATCTAAATCAGGTCTCTTCAAACCCCAGAGCATGGAATGCTACAGGTCCATGGCCTGTTAGGAATCAGGCCACACAGCAGGAGGTCAGCAAGTAAAGCCTCATCTATATTTACAGCCAATCTCCACTGTTCACATTACAACCTGAGCTCTACCTCCTATCAGACCAGTGGCAACATTAGATTCTCATAGGAAGATCAACACTACTGTGACCCGCGTATGCAGGGGATCAAGGTTGCATGCTCCTTAGCAGAACCTAATGCAGATGATCTGAGGTAGAGCTGAGGCAGTGATGCTAGTAATGGGGAGCTGTTGCAAATATAGATTAACATTAGCAGAGAGTTTAACTGCATGGAGATCATAATAAATCAAGCGCTTGCAGGCTCATATGAAAACCCTATCAACGTGTAGCAAGGAGCAATTAAGCTGAATCCCCTCATAGCAGGCTTTATGATGGCAAGTGAGAAAAATGTACTTCAGTTGTATGGCTGCATGTGGTGATAGGCTCTAAATCAAAATCCAACACTTATTTTAGTTCACATATGGCCCACCCATAATTTTATGTACCGCTTCCACCAAGCCTCTTTCCTGAACTGCACACTTGTCGCAGTGACAGTTTGGATGAGTCCTAAAGATAACTCTAGCCAAAATGAATTTTAAAAAATTACTATGGAGCCCCTATGAAAAGGAGAAAAGACCCAACATGAGGCATCAGAAAATGCTTCAGACTGTGAACAGAAAGAAAGCTGCATTTAAAAGAAAACATCAAGCATCTTACTTACAGGTTCATTGCAACATGTGATTTAACACCTCCCAGCCTGCTTAGTATGATATGTGGTGATTGGCTATCTAACAAAGTTATGAAACCTTCAAAACTGCTTTGCTACATGGAGACTGACCCTGCATTAACAGACTAGCTTTCAGAGTTTTTCAAAAGAAAAAAGTGTGAATACTAAGAACAGAAGCAATTATTGAAGGCTCTCATTTCATCAACAGTGTCTGCATGAAAGTGTTATTTCAGTGGCTAACCTCGTGGCTGAATCTAAGAAGCCCTTTACTATTGGTGAAGGGCTGATCCTACCTGCTACTAAGGATATTTGTCATGAACTTTTAGAGGAGGCTGTGATCCAAAATGTGGCACATGTGCCTTTCGTAGTTAGCACAAAAATGAAACAAACTGATGAAATAGCAGAAAATATTGAGGCACAATCGTTAGAGATAACCAATGAGTCACTGTGGTACACAACACAGGTTGGTGAGTCTCTGCCAATGTTGACAACAAGGTAATGCTTCTTTTGTCCAGTATATTCTTCAGTAGAATGTGCACAAGCTTATGTTATGTGCGCTTTTGCTGCCAGTTCATATCACAGTCACAGAAGTATTCAAGTCTTTTAATGACTGCATACCAAGGAAACTGAATTGGGCATTTTGTGCCAGTACAATGTATGCATGAATGGAGCTTCTGCCACAGCTGGGTTGCTTTTTGCTCCTACTATTCCCCTCAGAAAGGTCCCTTTTGAATGTGAGTCTAGGCACTATGTAACCCACTAAGAAATGCTAGCTAGCCAGAAAATGCCACTTGAATTTAACAACATTTTGTAGGATGTGATTAAAATTATCAATGACATTACAGTACATGCTCTCACTTGACTCATCTATTCCTGCAACTCTTTGAGGAGATGGACATAGACCACACATGTCTTATACACAGAAGTGAGATGGCTTTCTGAAGGTAGATCGCTGGCCAGAGATTTTGAGTTATGAGAGCTACTCCAGCAATTTCTTCTAGAAAGAGTCATCAATGGCAGCACATTTCAGTGCCACAAGACTGCTTACTTGTGTAATACATTTAACTTGCTCAACAACTCAATCTGTCACTTCAGTGGAAAATGACAACTATGTTCAACTTGGTATAAAGTAGACACAGTCAAAGCCAAACTGTAACTAGGGGGTAATGCATGAACATTGGGGTTTTTGACATGCTTCAAACAGTAGTGGAGATGTCAAAAGGGACTGAGCTAAGGTCTTCTTTCCCTCAGCTGGTGCCTGATCACCCAATTTCAGCTTTTTATTTTAAAAGATAAAAAATCCAAAATTTCAAAACAAAATAATAGGACAGTAACAATAGTTAATACACTGTGTATTGTTATCTTTAAATCAGTTACTCAGTGGACAGGATATTGGCATTTAATTGTCCAAACAATATTAGTACAAACCTTTCTTTTCAATGAAATGGCCAGTGAAATTAGTAATATAACTATCTTATAACTTTCTTATAAAAGAAAGTAGTAGTATAACTATCTTAACTATATGTGTATTTTGCTTTTCCCTTTCTTTTCTCCACACCACCATCCTAGTTTCTCTTTCCTTTGGAAGTTTCTTCCCATTTTACAGTATCAATTGCACATTTTGGATCTTACTTATTCTTTCAGCTTCTCAACCTAGGGAGACAATACAACGTTTACATATGTGCCTTTGATTTATTTCACTTAGGAATATGGTCTCAAGTTGCATCCATTTACCTATAAAAGCCTCCAGTTTATCCTTCTTTATGGCCGAGTAGTACTCCATTGTATAGAAAGGCCACATCTTTTTTATCCATTCCTCAGTTGATGGGCATTTGGGTTGTTTCCAAGATGTAGCTATTACAAATTGTGCTGATATAAACATAGGTGCACATATATTGCTGTGGTATGATGTTTTTAATTCTTTTTTTTTAAAGACACATTTATTCAGCGTCATGATCAAACTATTACATTTAGAGACCAACAGCATGGGTGTAAAAAAAAGGTCTACATTGAAACCCTTTGTTGGAATGCTTTACACTTTCCACAGAACAGAAACTAAAACAACCTGTTATACAATTAGTCACAAATACAGCCCTTGAGTTTTTAGCCCATACACATGAGTGTTGTCTAAAACATGTCTTCTTTGTAGCAGCTAGGCCCTGCCACCACTGTGCTTGGCTGAGTTCACAAATCTGTTGTAACCTGTAGCTTCCCTGTCCCTTCTCCGGCTCTCCTGTCCTCCTGAGCTTTGTTTCCTGGAAGTGTTTAAAGCCTTCTGTCACTGCCATAGCTACTGCTGCCGCTGGAACCACCATAGCCACCTTGATTTCGTGGTTTGGTAAAGTATTGGCCTCTACCACCACAGGGCCCAGAGCTTCTGCCTCCAAAGTTTCCTCCCTTCATGGGTCCAGAATCTGAAGATTGATGTTGTAATTGCCAAATTCACTGTAGCTTCCGTCACCTCCATAACTGCTTCCGTCATTACCAAATCCATTGTGGCCGTCCTCACTGCCACCATGTCCATCTCCGCCTGGGCTGCCACCAAAGCTGCCTCAACCACTGAGGTTTCCTCCATGACCAAAGCTGTCATTGCCACCAAAACCACCTCCATGACCACCACCAAAATTTTCAGGACCACTTCGACCTTTTTGGCTAGATGAACCTCTTGCCGTCTCCTGCTTCAGCAGGGCTTTCCTCACTTCATAGTGTGGTATTTTTGAATGACAATCTTATCCACAGAATCATGGTCATTAAAGATTACGAAAGCAAAGGCCCTCTTCTTTCCACTGCCTCCATCAGTCATGATTTAAGTCACTTCGATTTTTCCATACTGTTCAAAATCATCTCATCGGTGATGTTCTCCAGTGTCTTCTTTAATGCCACCACCAAAGACCTTTTTCACCATTGAGTGGGCACCTGGTCTTTGAGAATCTCCTCTCGAGACAGCTCTCTTTGGTTCCACCACTCTCCCGTCCACTTTGTGTGGCCTTGCATTCGTGGCTGCATCCACCTCCTCCACAGTGGCACAAGTGAAAATCCAAAAGTCCCTGGATCCCTTGGTGTTCGGATCTCGCATTACTACGCAGTCCGTGAAGGTTCCCCATTGCTCAAAATGGCTCTGCAGGCTCTCTTCAGTGTTCTTGGAGCTCAGCCCTCGATGAAGAGCTTTCACAGCTGCTTGGGCTCCTTGGGAGGCTCTGACTTAGATATGACAGTAGTCGGAAGAGAGATTCATGATGCTTCCTCCGCGGTGTCCACCAGCCTAATGAAAGCTGTTTTTAATTCTTTTGGGAAGATACTCAGCAAGGGAATAGCTGGGTCGAATGGGGCCTTTAATCCTGGTTTTCTGAGGAATCTCTACACTGATTTCCTCAGTGATTGCACCAGTCTACACTCCCCCAACCGTGGAAAAGAGCTCCTTTTTCCCCATAGCCCCTCCAGCATTTGTTATTGGTTGATTTCTTGATAACAACCACTCTTGCCAGGATGAGATGGAATATCAGTGTTGTTCTAATTTTAATTTGTTTTGAATGATCAATGATGTTGAACATTTTTTCATATATTTATTTGCTGTTTGTATTTCTTCATTTGAGAAGTGTGTGTTCATCACAGATGCCCATTTTTGGATTGGATCTTTAAACTTGGTAAGTTTGATTTGTTTTGAGTTCTTTATATGTTCTCAATAGTAACCCTTTGAAAAAAAATGGCAAGCATTTTTTCCCACACTATGGGTAGTCTCTTCACTCTTTTGGTGGTTTCTTTGGCTATGCAAAAACTTTTTAACAAGATGAGATCCAAATTTTTGATTCTTTGTGATAGTTCCTTTGTGATGGGGGTTTTATTCATAAAGTCTTTGCCTACACCAGTGTCTTCAAGAGTTTTACCTATTCTATCTTCCAGCAGATCTAATGCTTCTGTCTTAATATTTAGAACTTTGATCCATTTTGGATTTTGTTTAGTGCATAGTGAAAGCTCTTTGGCATGTGCAGGGTCAGTTTTTCCAATACCATGTATTAAAGAGGTTATCTTTCTTCCAATGAATGTGTTTGGCAACTTTGTCAAAGATAAGGTGACTGAATATGTCTGGAGTTGTTTCTGCATCTTCTAATCTGTTCCATTGATCTTCAGGTCTTTTTTGGCCAATAGTACACTGTTTGTATCATAGTAGATTTATAGTATAACTTCACATCAGGGATTGTGATGTCCCCTGCCTTGCCTTTATTGCCCAGAACTGCCTGTGCTATTCTAGCTCTCTTCTGGTTCCAAGTGAATTTTGGGATTGTTTTCTCTAATTCTGTGAGATATGCTATTGGAATTTTGATTGGAATTGTATTAAATCTGTATAACAGCTTTAGAAATATGTCCATTTGCACTATATTCGTTCTCCCTATCCAAGAGCAAGGGATATGTTTCCATTTTCCGATATCCACTTCAATTTCCTTTTTCAGAGTACTGTAATTTTCAGCATAGAGGTCTTTTACTCCTTTGTTAGACTGATTCCAAGATATTTCATTATTTTGGATGATACTGTGAAAGGTGTTGTTTCCCTAATTTCACTCTCAGTGAGTTTGCTATTCGTATACAGGAAGACTATTGATTTTTGAGTGTTGACTTTGTATCCAGCTACACAACTGAATTTGGTTAATAACTCTAGGAGTCTTGGTGGAGTTTTTGGGGTCTTCTATGTAGAGTATCATGTCATCTGCAAATAATGATAATTTAACTTCTTCCTTTCCTATCATTATTCCTTTTATTTACTTCTCTTTTCTAATTATTCTGGCTGAACTTTCCAGGACTATGTTAAATAAGAGTAGAGACAGTAGACATCATTATCTTGTTCCTGATTTTAGAGAGAAAACTTTTTGTCCTTTTAGTATGATGTTGGCTATTGGTTTGGCATAGATCGCTTTTATCAGATTGAGAAAAATACCATCCATTCCAATTTTCTGTGGGGTTTTATCATAAACAGGTGCTGAACATTGTCAAAAGCTTTTCTGCATCTATTGAGAAGATCATATGACTTTTGTCCTTGGCTCTGTTAATATTGTGTAGTACATTTATTGATTTATGTATTTTGAAACATCCCTGCATTTCTGTGATGAATCCCACTTGGTCATGGTGTATAATCTTCTTGATAATTTGATGCATTCTATTTGCCAGTATCTTATTGAGGATTTTTGCATCTATGTTCATTAGGGAGATTGGTCTATAATTCTTTCTTAGTTGCATTCTTCTCTGGTTTTGTTGTGATGGTAATGCTTGCTTCCAGGAATGAATTTAGGAGTATTGTTTCCCTTTCAATTTCATTAAAGAGTTTGAGTGGGGGTGTTAGGTCTTCTCTAAATTTCTTGTAAATTCAGCAGTGAATCTGGCAGGGCCTGGACTTTTCTTTGTTGGTAGTTTTTTAAGTATATCTTTTATTTCATTGATTAATATTGGTTTATTTAGGATTTTTATATCTTCTTCATTCAGTTTTGGTAATTCATATGCATCTAGGAATCTGTCTATTTCTTCTGCATTTTCCATCTTGTCAGAATATAAGTTTTCAAAGTAGGCCTAGATGATCTTCTGAATTTTGGCAGAGTCTGTTGTGATTTCACCCTTTTCATTCCTAATGGTGTAAATTTGAATCTTTTCTTTCCTTTCTTTGATAAGGTTGGATAAGGGTTTGTCAATTCTACTTAAGCTTTCAAAGAACCAACTCTTTGATGCCTTGGTTCTTTGTATTATTTTATTAGTTTCCAGTGCATTGATTTCTGCTCTGATTTTTGTAATTTTCTTCCTCATATGAGATTTTGGCTTAGCCTGCTATTTTTTTTTTTCTAGAAGTCTGAGGTTCACTGTTAAGTTGTTTATTTGTGCTTGTGCTGTTTTCCTGATATGGGTATTCATTGCTATAAATTTCTCTCTTAGGACTGCTTTCATTGTATCCAATAAGTTCTGGTATGTTGTGTTGTCATTATCATTTAATTGTAGAAACTGTCTAATTTCTTCTTTAATCTCATCCATGACCCACTTGTTTTTCAGGAAGATGTTTATTTAATTTCCATGTGTTTATGAAGTTCTTGTGATTTCTTTTGCCATTGATTTCCAATTTTGTTGCACTATGGTCTGATATGCGTGGGATAATTTCAGTTTCTTTGTATTTGCTTAAACATGTTCTATGAGCTAGTATGTGGTCTATTTTGGAGAATTCCCATATGCAGCTGAGAAGAATGTGTATTCTGATTTTGTGGAGTGGAACATGCTATAGATACCTACTAATTCCATTTGTTCAAAAGTTTCATTCAGTTCTAACATTTCATTATTGATGTTTTTGCTTAATTGATCTGTCTTTTTGTGATTGTGGGGTGTTGAGATCCCCCAATACAATTGTATTGGTATTTACTGGATTTTTCATGCCCATTAATATTTGTTCTATATTTGAGTATACTGGTATTGGTTGCATATATATTTATGGTTGTTATCTCTTCCTCTTTGTTCCCTTTACAAGGAGATAGTGACCTTCTTTGTCTCTCTTAATCAGTCTTGGCTTGAAATTCACTTTGTCTGCAAATAGAATAGCTACTCCTGCTTTTTTCTGGGTTCTGGTCACATAGAGCATTGTTTTCCATTCTTTGACTTTCAGGCAAGAACTCTTTTTTTTTCAAATTAAATGAGTTTCTTGTATGCAGCATATTGTTGGATCTTGCTTCTTGATCATTTGCCAGTTTGTGTCATTTGATTGGTGAATTGAGACCATTTACATTAATGGTTATAGCTGATACATTTTGACTTATCCTTGTCATGTTATTTTCCTGTTGTTAGCTCCCCTCTTTTTTTCCTCCCTCTGTTTAATTGTCTGCTTTGTCTGATGGATCCCTTCTGTTGGGGTTCGTGGAGTTGTAGCCTTTGTTTTCTCTTTCTAGAATGTCCTTCAAAACATTTTGGAGTGCTAGTTTAGTGGTCATAAGTTTCCTCAGATATTCTTTGTCATGGAAGTATCTTATTTCACCATCAGTTTTGAAAGATAGTTTTGTGGGGTACATCAGTGTGGGTTGAAGGTTGTTTTCCTTTAGAATTTGAAATACTTCACTCCCAGCTCTCTTTGACTTGAGAGTTTGTGCTGAAAAGTCAACTGTGATCTGATGGGCTTTCCTTTGTAGGTGATTCGTTTCTTTTTCCTAGCTGCTTTTTAGATTCTATTCATGTGTTGAATTTCTGGAATCTTGACTATGATATGCCTGGCGGTAGATTTTTTTTTTTTGATTGTGGCTAATTGGAGTTCTATATGCCTCATTACCGTACGTCAAATTCTTTTTCTGTACCAGGGAAGTTTTTAGCCATGATGTCTGTAAACATATATAATTTGTGCTATTTCCTGCTTTTTTTCATTGACTCCAGTCAATCTTAAGTTAATTTTCTTTGCCTCATCTAGCAGCTGCTGTATTGATTACTCACAGTCTCTTGCTATCTTTAAGAAATCTTCCTTTTTCATGATCACTAATCACAAGCCTGTCTTCTATGTCTGAAATTGTGTCCTGATATTGGCTTAATCTTCTGTAGATACTTTCAACAGAATTTTTATTCTCCTGGATATCTGCTTGAATCTGACTTATAGATTTCCTTTCTTTCCTACGCTGTGCATTTATGGCTTCCATAGTTTTCTTATGCTCCTCCATGTTTTTGTCTGTATCTGCTCTAGCATCACTAAGCGTGGATTTCATTGTGGACACCATCTCTGCAGCTATCTAAAAATTATTTCTGATTTCATTTTCTCTAGAGCTTCATTCAATTGCTTCGTTGTTAGCACTTCAGAGAGGCCAGGTGGGCGGCTTTGGACTGTACCCCCTCACTGCCCCCTGGATTTGCCTTTGGTGAACTGGATGTCTGGTATTGTATCTTGTTTAATTGTGTTCTTGTTTTCTTTTCTTTCTTAGTTTAATTCCTGGAGTAATGCTTGTAAATAGCCTATGGTGAGTTGCTCTATTGCTAGTATTTAGAACTCTTAGGAAATGACTACTTCTCCAAGGTATCTTCCAGGTATAGCTGGTTTTTGGGTTTTGAGCCTATTGCAAGATCCTACCTCTTCAATTTGTTGGTGATGAGAAGTTGCTGCTGCTTTGCCCAGCCCCCTAGTTCTTTGGCCCTGTGTCACAGTATTTTCTGTGACCCTTAGTTAATCTCAGTTTTGGAACACCAGGAAGAACAGCTGTTTAGAACAATTATGTCACTTTTGGCTACAGTGGTATTATCCGTATAGCATCAAACATGGCCTAGAAAATGACAAACTGAAGTAGCATTAATTTGCCACCTTTAACTATATGAAGAAGATCTGTGGTTATTAACAAAATTTAAAACAAACCAGAAAATTATAAGCGGTATACAAGTTCTTAATATGCTGATTTTTCCCTCAGGGGTTAAGATTTAAAATGGGTTAGGGATAAAATAGAGAAGTGAAAGAAGAGGAAGAGATTAGAAGTAAGGTTGGAGCACAAAGTGGAATCACACTATCTTTGGGAAATTGCTGCAGAAGACCAGAGGCATAGAGAGAAGAAAGATATAAAAAGAACAGAACAGAACCACAAGCACAGGGAGGCTACAAACCACCTTCACACTCATATAAAAGCAAGATCAAACAATGAAGGAGAAAAAACAAACTACCAGCACAACAACAAAAAAAAAAAAAGAGAGAGAAAGAAAAGAAAAAATTCCACTTCCAGGTATGTCTCTGCAGTTACTGGTAGACAACCTGTGGAGAAAGAGTCCTGATCTACTTTGACTTATCTCAGCAAACTAGCAGTAGCTTTTGTGCAGGGTAGTGGATAGTCTCAGTGAGCCTGCACCTTCTGGCCAAAACCAGACTCATTGGGCCTGCAGTCATCAATGCACCTTCTGTGGGCCTGAGCCAAGCTGGAAGCCACTAGATGGAGCCAGTAGTTGCTCTGAGTTCTGAGATCAGCTGACCCCTCTCAAAGATGGCTCCTGGCCAATTGTTCACCCTCACTGAGTCCTCAGAACTCACCACCAGCTAGTGCAGTTCTTTACACCTATTGTTCCCCTCCACTGCTATGTCTCTGTGCAGAGGCCTCTGGGGTTGCCAGTAGTCACTGCATGTCCAAAGGTTTGACTGGCTCTTCTCGTGTAGTGAGTTCCATTTCAGGGAGAGGGTACTGCCAGCTATCTCCTTCTTCATTGAAGTTTCTCTCTTTACCCTCTTTATGAGCTTCAATTCATGCTTCAGATCCTTCCTGGGCCCAAGGGACCCACTCCCTTCCTTCCTGTCTTCACATTACTATATCCAGTGTCTGAATGGTGACTGCCACAGAGGCTCTTTCTCTGCAGCTTACCACTCCACCGTCTTGGTGCTCCCTCCCCTCATCTCAGCATTCAAAAGAGTTTGAGCATTACTTCCCAACCACAAAAGATCCTGAACTGGGAAAGAATGGATTCGTGACCCACTTGTAAATTAGCCAGATAAATTAACTTTGTGTTAGAAGAGGCTCAGTTGCTTGAGATCACAAATCATTGTGATCTTACAAGTGTGCATGAGATGACTTTAAATCTATGTATGCTGTGTGTGCTCTTAAAGTCAAGGTGGAATATCCTAAAATTGTTACAAAAACACTGTAAAGCCTACTTCAATGTCCAATATTCCAACTTTGTGAAACAGGATTTTCTGTAGTGACAGCAACCAAAATGAGATTACAGAGTAGACTGGACATAAGCAAAACACGTCAGGAGTCACTATCTCCCATTACTCCCAGATGGGACTGACTAATGGCAGGAAACAAGCTTAAGGCTCCTGCTGATTCTGCATTATGGTGGACTTTACAGTTATTTCCTGATATATGACCATGTAATAATAATAGAAATAAAGTGTACCATAAATACAATGCATTTGAATCATCCTGGAAACCACCCTCACCCTTCCATGACAAACAGTTTCCACAAAACTGGTTCCTGTTGCCAGAAATGCTAGGAATCACTGATCTAAATGCAGTGTTCAGCACTGTGCCTGATAGGAGGGCAAGTGTCCAGGAAATATTATTTGCTATTATTTTGTGAGACATTTGCTGAGTCCAGGCTCATGAACTCTGCCTCCAAGACCTCATCATGAAAGTAAAAGCTTCAATGCATATTTGTGCATGTTGGGGAAACGGACTTGAGGATGACTCTAAAAGATAGTGGTACCAGTAACAAAAGAACTAAGGAACCCAGGAGGGAGATAAAGTTAATGAGGGAAAGACTGTGTGGTTGGATTTGGCAATGTTGACTTTGAGAAACCCACAGGACACCCGTGAAACCATCCTTGTCATAGATATTTGTCTACACCCACTCCCTGATCAGTTTTCCATCCTCCACTCTTCCCTGGCTCCAGAGGCTCTGCTTCGAGTTCTTTCATAGTCTCTCCTGCCCTCTGGTTTCTGTTTGAGTTTGACCAAAGGGGATCCCAGCAGGGGATAAGGAAGAGGAAGAGGAGGGAGATCCAGGTAAATATTTCTCCAGTGTCTTCCACTGAGCCCACCTCACGCTGTTGGCATACCCTGACTGATAATCACTCTTCTCTCAAGACAGTCTGCTCTCCACACTGTCCTCTCCTCACCCTTTGAATTTAGTCTTTCTGAAACCTCAGCTCCCACTAGCTCTTTGTGGATTCCCTACTGCAAATCTTTGTAGGTCATCTCTTTGTAAAAACACCCTGAAATTATTCCAGTTCGAATGTGCCTTCTTCTCCCTGTTATGACCATGATTGATACATTGACATGGGGATTTCAGGCCTAGAATTTGGGAGAGGTTAGAACTGGAGATATAGGTTACAGAGGCCAGTTTAAGCAATGGGAGTGAATAAGAGTCTTGATGGAGAGGGAAGATTTGAGAAAGGACCACCAAAGGCCAGCCCTTGAGGGACTTCCACTCACCCTCTGAGAAAAAGAACACCCCAGCTTTGAGGTGAAAATGATAACTCCTTCCTTCCAGAAAGAGGCAGAAATGAAAAAAATCTTATTGACAGATCAGTAAGTTTAAAACATCACTGTGTTCTTGACAACTTTGACTCGACCTGAAAACAGATTCTGAGTTCATTGTATCTATTTGTTTAGGACCTTCCCCCTTAAATCATTTTTTACTGCTGGGTATTGAAACTAGGGTTATATGCCTGCTGGGCAAGCCCTCTACCACTGAGCCATACCTCTAGCCCTACATTTTTAAGTTTCATTTTTGATAGGCAGCATATCCACGTAATTCAAAAATCAAAAATTAGTCAAAGGGCTGGGGATATAACTCAGTGGAACAAGTGCCTGCCTGGCAAGCACAAGGTCCTGAGTTCAATCCCCAGTACCACAAAAATTAGTGAAATACAGTGGTGCATGCCTGTAATCCCAGCACCCAAGGAGGCTGAGACAGGAAGATTACAAGTTTGAGTCCTGCTTAAGTAACTTAATAAGAGTCGCACTCAAAATTTTAAAAGTAAATTAAAAGGGCTGAGATGCAGCTTAGTAGTAGAGTACTCTTGAGTTTGAAGCCCAGTACCACTAAAACAATTTTTTTAAATTAAAACCAAAAAGATACACAGTACACTAATCATGTCTTTTCCACCTTTGTCCCATTCTCTTCATTTCTTCTCCCCTGCTTTCTACAGAATCATTCTTTATTAGTTGCTTGCATTTTGTCCCCATATTTCTTTATGTGAATCCAAATGAATATAACTACATGTCATTTTCTCTCTTTTGTAAAAGATGCTACACTAGATGTATGGATGTTTTGTTTTCTCACTTAGCATGTCCTAGAGAGCCTTTCTTCTTCCTGTAGAAAGGTTCCCCAAGTTTATGGCTGCGTACAACTCCATAGAAGAAGTTCCCTTGTTTATTCACCGGGACGGCAGAGGAGCTTGATGAGTGCTGCCTCCCCTCCACAGGTCTTACTACAGCTCGCGAGAAAGCAGAGGACTTGTGAAGGTGCTTCCTATTTCCTGTTAGCAGATGTAAAACCCCGCTTACATGGGCGTCTGCTCTCTTCTCCCCTCAGCGGAAGGGCAGGAAACTGGACCTTCTGCTTCGTACCAGTGCTCCCTTACTTTCACTTTAGGGTCCGTCTCCTCTCAGACTCTTCCGGGACCATTGTGAACATTGACCTTACTTTCTCTTCTGTGTGTATTAAATTTTCTCTCTCTTTTTTTTTATTTTAAAGACAAAAGAATGGAGACATATGAACCAGAACAAGCCATAAACAATATCAAAAATACAAAATTATACAGAACATAGCAGGGAACTAGCACTGGATGCTGTGTTATGTAATGTCATCTTCACACTAGTTAACACACAAACATTAAAGGAAATACCAAATTATAGAGAAGATAGCAGGGAATTTGCACTGGATGCTGCATAACATAATGTTATCTTCACTTCTGTTAATACAAAAACGATTGAGGAAATAAAGAATCATAGAGAACATAGAAGGGAATTAGCTCTGGATGCTGTCCTACATGCTACCTTCACCTTTGTTACTCAGTTACACAGATGATGGCCTATTTGATCATTCAATTTTTCTCCTCCCTCATCTCCGTTGCCCTACCACTCAATCAGTCATCTTCCCTGTGATAATAACTGTACTCCTGGGTTTATCTATACCCCTGGACTCTCCCCTTGGGAAGAGATATAGCTGCCTCAGACTATACTATGGCATACATGGGTGTATACAAACTGCCATGGTCGGAGGTGGAAAAGCACATATGCTCACAGGGGACCGCCTGGCTCCACCCCGTCGCCGTGCTATGGGTGGGGGCAGGTCCAGTCAGTGGGGTGCCCTCAGCGGGGCCCACAGCGGAGCAGCCGCGGGGCCTTCAGGGGAGCAGCCGCGGGGCCCTCAGCATAAATTTTCTCTCTTGAGAGTGGATCTCATGAAAAAAGCAACCACCTCCTTTGACTCTGTTCTCTGCCTGGACATGGGCCCATCATCCCTTTCCTCTGTAGAGTCAGACAGCTCCAGAGAGTTGTACGCAAAGATTTGATTTCCCAGTTTATAGCTGACTCCTCATCCATTCCAGCCCATATCCACCTCCGCCACTTCACCTAGGCATTTCACACTAAGATGTTGAAGCTCTGTGTATCCTCAGGGCTTTGGACCATAGTTTCTCTTTATCTCAGGAAATGCTAACAGGTCTACTGTGGGCCTCCTGGCCCAGAGCTTCTGTTGTATCTGATGCCTCAAAAAGGCTCTGGGATGCTAAGGCTTAGAAATGGGCCCTGTGTGGGTCTTCACAATTTAAAACCCTTTGGGCCTCTCTCCTTCTCCTTACCCTGGAGCGTCTCTGTTTTCTGGACCTCAACTCAAACTTCAAGAGTCTTAATTTCAGAATCCATTTAGGTTCAGCCTTGCCAAGACTATGAGGACATGAATAATAAAACCAGGCCGTCCACTTCAAATGAGAGGAAAGGGGAAGATAAGAGTGAGCAAAACAAAATTGATATTTCCAGAAACTATCCTGCCAGATCAGCCTTTTTTGCAGTTCATCTTTACCCCCTTGGCCGTCCGGTCCCCAAGGCAGCATTCCATATCCTCTCACTGGTAATCTCATCATCTCTCTGGCTCTAGTTGCCATCTATAAGCCTGCAACTCTGATTTTTTCCCTCTGGCATAGGCCTCTGCACTACACCCTACAGCAATCCGTCCCACTGCTCAGTATCCCCATTTGGACTCTCAGGGACATTCCTCACACACTTCTCTTTCGCATTGGGTCCTTTCGCAACGCAGTCAAAGTCATTGCTGTGGTTTACATCTAAAATTTCCCCCCCATTTTCATGTGTTTGGAAGGTGATTGACTCATGGGAGCATTGGATTGATGAGTGCTTCATGCATTGATGAATTTAATAGCTGAGCCTGCTGTTAGGATGTGGGCCCTGGTTGGGTATGGGTCACGGGGAGTGTGACCCGGAAGGTGTTATTGTTCCCAGCTACTCCCTTTACTCTCTGCTTCCTGCCTGCCGTGAAGTAAGCAGCTGCCTTCCACCAGGCCCTTCTGCTGTGCCCTTTCTGCCCAGGCGCCAGCCAACCAAGGACAGAACCACTGAAAATTAAACCAAACTGAGCCTTTTGCCTTTTATGTTAGAGTGTCAGTTATTGTGTCCCAGTGGCTAATACAATCATTATTCTGGATGCCTTTACTCCCCGTCCTCCCGTTCTGATTCACCCCTAACTCCCATCTACTTCCCTTTTATGTAGCTCTCAAACTCTAAGCAACTCCGTTTCCACTGTCTCCACTGTCTCCTCAGCTGCCACATTCTTTTAGACTTGTAAAAACTTTCTAACTGGTCCTCCCCGCACCCCTGTGGGCCTCTTCCAATCTCTGCACAATGCCATCATAACCACCAATCTGAAATAGAACAAAATGGGCAATGACCCTTCTGGGTCAGACCTCTGCCCACTTCTTTTACCTCAGGTCTCTGCTTGCTCCATCCCTCTCCCCTTCGCTCCCTGAGCTCATTATTCCCGTCACTTGTTTCTCACTGTTGTCGTTACACACGCTGTACACGTGGATGATGGTGTGACTGATGGCTGCCGCTCTGTGAGGACAGAGACTGCATGGCCCTGAGGGCTCAAACGGAACCTGTGATAACATGAACAAATATTTGTGGAAAAATTAATATGCTGCATTTCTTTGACATTTAAGTTTAAAAGTATATTTGTGGGGATTTTCTCTTCAGTGACACTTACTGAGAAGTATGGAGTTCCAGAACACTGGGTTTTTTTTTTTAAGTGCTTTACATGTATTAGCCCAGCTAATCCTCACTAGAAACCTAGGAGGTAAATGATCTTCTTATCCCCATTTTGCAGAGGTGAAACTTAAGTGCAGAAAGGTCAAGTAACTCTAGTCCTCATGGTGTCTGACAGTAAGTGGTAAAAGAAAACTCTAACCCCGAAATACTGAGCTAGACCCTGGCAAAACCTTACTGAGCAAAGTTCCAGGCATTATAATGGGAATGGATCAGGACATCTTCAAAAGAGGAAAGCATGAAAAGGAGATTAATGTTTGTCAAAAGTGTAACAGACACTGTGCCAAGTGCCTATCCTATCTCATGGAATCCTCTCAAAGTGGCTAAGCTAGGTATTATTATGATCATTTAGAGACAAGGAAGCAGAGACTGAGAGAGTTGGGACAAGTGGCTGCACATCACATAGACAGCCCACGGCACAGCTAACACTCAAGCGCAGGTCGATAAAACTATAGCCCGTGCTCTTTGCGTTGTGTGAAGCTGCCTCTAGAGAAAGCTGTTTTAGACTGTTTCTTTTCCATCATAGATTAATCAACTAATTTATCTGCTGGCCCAGTGTATGTAAGAATCACCCAGAATGCTTGTTGAAATCAGATTCCTGAGTTTGGTGTGGGATAGAGCCCTTTCTTTAATCTGCAATATTAAACACCCCCTCCAACACTCCTAGGTGTGTTCTAAAACTTTGGTCCAGTGGTTCCACTACCTTAGCCCTAGCAGAATCACCTGGAGGGGTTGGTAAACCCCACATGTCTGGGCTCTTCTCTTAGAATTTCTCTCAGAATTTCCGACTGAGAATACCTGGGATGTCAGAATTTTGTTTCTAACACATTTCTGGGTGATCCAGTGACCAGCATTTGAGATCCACTGACAAGGTTCTGGGGGACATTTTACCGGTTACCTAATTCTCCCTGATTCCACCACTTTTTAAGCAATTTTCAAAATAACTTGCCCCCTTTTCGAGAATTGTGGGATCTTGAGAGCCCTATTTTAGGATGAAATGCTTTAGCAGTTTGACATAGAGAATTGTCTACTTTCAAAATGATGCAATGCATGCCCAAAACTCCACCGTTAGAGGTCTCCAGCCGGAACTGATCCTCACAGAGAAAGAGCAAAAGCCATGCTCCATTTTTTCCCCTTTTCCTCCTTTAAGATTTAAACCCCAGGAAAATTTTTTTTGTCACAAATGTATATATGAGACTACATTTACATAGCACATGTATTTGCATTTAAAGTTATTTAGCTGTTGGGAAACTTAGAGGACAAAATTGAAGATGTATTCAATTTAAGATGGGAGGAGATTTTAAATTGCAACTTAGAAATAAGATTTAAGATTTCTAATTTTGTACTATTCCTCTGGGAAAATTATTTTGTCTTAGCTTCCTGAATGCTCTCTGAGACACAGACAGATGAACTGTGTGTGCGTGTGCATGTGACGCTTGTTTGATGTTATGGTCCAAACTCAGCTAAAAGCACAACAATAAGCAAACAGCCTGAAGGATGAAGATCCCATGATTCAGGAATGTCTGAGATACGTAATCTTTTCAGCAAATGTGATCTATGAAGATACTTTCTGTAAAAGAATTTGGCAAATGAGTTTTTGATGAAATGTTCTTCTAGATTTTAGTATCTTTGGAAATAAGTCAGTCTTTCAAATTTTGGCATTAAATAAAAGATTTATGTTTCTATAGGCATCCATGAGGACAGCTATCAACTTTTATCTTAACAAACATTTACAAAGATCACTGTCTCCAGAAAGCCTCTCTTCTGGCCGTCCCTGACCTCGTTCCAAGCCAGAGTCTCACTCTCACATTATCCCTGAATTCCACTTGACTGTTGTAATGAGCAGACATACTGCTATAATGAGCAGACATCTCATTTACCTTTCTGATTCTTATAGATGCTTTTTTGACTGAAAATCAACCCAGCCTCATTATTTTTCCTTTCTCTCTTTACTACTTTTGGCTTATATACAAATAAATATCTCTTCTTTCCTACAGCTATCTGCAGGAAGTGAGTATTTTTAAATTACCAAATCAAATGTCTTGGTGGGTAGGGAATTAGGTTTTGGCAGACTTTCCTGATGATTAAGGCTTCTGAGAATGCCAATGGGCATTACAAGATTTTGTTTTTGATATGAAAGTAGGCTTAACTTTAGGCAAATCTGAGCTATGTGGCAGCGAGACATACCCTGCTAAGTACAAGGTTGTCTAAGTTGCTCACCTGATGTGGGTGAGACCCAGGAGGTGGTGAGACTCAGCTGCCAGGCACATGGGCTCTAAGACCCAGCTGTGTGAGTTTAGCTCCTGTTCCCATGGTTCCTAATTGCATGACCATGTGCAAGTTATTCACCTTTTCTGTGTTACTCTGAAATAAATTCTACTAGAGCCTAATTCAGAGGATTAATTTTGAGGGTTATATATAAAAGACACTTAGAACAATGCCTTAAATACAAGAAATGCTTAATAAGTATGAAACACTGTTACAATAATAATTATTGAAAAGATCATGTTGACACAAGAATGAGAAGCAATTTGATTCTAAAGGAATAAGCATCAATACTTGGTTACTTGAAAGTGCTAGTAATTCCTGTTTAAGGGAAAACAAATAGTTATTAGTTTATCTGACTCCAAATTAAAATGAGAAAGTCCTTTTTAGCAGAAAGCTACTATTTGTTTCTTTAAAATATTACAAATATTATAGAACATATAACAAACCCAATATAGCTTGAAAATATCCCTTTAAAAAAACGAAACCTAGATTTTAGTTATGAACAGAAACCATTACATTACTACCTTAAGACATTTGCTGAGAGGGAAGCATAATTATATAATCAAGCATAATGAATGCATATTCATTTATTTATACCGCAACTTATTCCAGAAAGGAATAGAGGCCGCTATAATGAGTGAATCACAGGGAAACATAAAGATAAAGAAGTTTCATACAGTAGGCTAAATCTCAGTGCAAATGGAGCACATTGTAAAAGGGGTTGCAAAAATATAAATAATAAGAATATAAATACTCTTTCTACATTTTTATTTCTGGAACATTTCCCTTCTTGAAATATCAAAAAAAAATTTTTTTTAAGTCTTTCTCATTCCTTATTTTCCGTAAGTCAATCAGTAACCATGACCTATTTGTTCCGCCTTTGTAGTATTTCCTGGGTCCACGTCTCTGCTGCTACTATCCACACCGTTCATAGAACAGTTTCCTGTTCATTCCTTTGCCCTTTACCTGTCTTCTTTCCATTCTCTTCCCTTTCACATCTATCACCATAATTCTTCCAATATGGTGCTGCTGGATTTTCTAAAGCACACCTCCAGCCTTTCATTTTCCTGCAGAAAACCTTCTGTAGCTCCTTACTGCTTTCTACTCTTGATACATTTTGCCTGTACCTCTTCTCATGTCAATGTCTTACACCTTATAGTTCAATAAATTTTGCATTTGCCTGAGCTTCTCTATGAGAAAGCAGTTTCCTTGTTTTCTTCCTTGTTTTCTTCCTCCACAGTACCTCGCATTTTAGGAAAAAGAAATTGGTAAAAAAAAAAAACTTTAAAGAATGTATTTTTAATTGTTGCAACTGGGTCTTAAAATAACATAATTTGATCAGGAGAAAGAGAAATAAAAATTACCAAATTAGGAAAATGTAACTAACTTGAGATCTGAATTATAGATTTGTAAGATAACCAGCCTTTAAACTGAGAAGAATACATTTTTATCTTGTTACCTACTATGGAAGTTACCGTAATTAAGATATTAATCAGGCCAAGCATAGGGACACACACCTGTAGTCCCAGAACTCTGGGAGCTGAGCAGGAGGATCAAGTTCAAGCCCAGCCTGGACAACTTAATGACTTGGTGAGACCCTGCCTTCGAATTTAAATACATACATACATGAATACATATATACATAAATGTAGGCTTGGGATGTTACTCGGTGTTAAAACCCTGGGTTTTATGCCTAGTACTGAAAACAATTAAGCAAAGGTGAAGGAAAGCCAGTAGAACAGGCAAAAAAACAAGTAATGAAAATGACATTCTACAAGGTACTATGACACTAGAGACTTTAGTGAAAAATGATAAACCAGAATGTCCTCGTGTGCAAAGTCGTTAGTTGGATATCTTTGGGAAAATTTATAAAGAGTAATTCACTTGTGCTTTTATGATTCCACAGACAAACAGTATTCTTAGCAAGTGCATTTAAATGTTGTGTGATCCACAAGTACAATTATATGAAGATGCATTTTTAACTTGTGTACAATTTGCATTGTAACATGTTCAGTCTCAGAAGAACATTCATCCAGAGATTTCATCAAATGCTATAAAAAGCTTAGAAAAATAAACAATCATTTTAATAACAACTCAGGTATAATAAAGATACTCATCTCTTAGAATTATAATCATTGCAAGGATTTAGGTTTGTATCTTTCCACACAGTTTCAACATCCACAGCTACTTTTAGGGATTATGCTTGTTCCTGTATAAATCTCCAAAATGTCTCTCTTTGTGGTAGCCTAAAACTTTACTGAATTGAATTTGAATGAAAGACAGAAGCTTTATTATACATTCAAATTTCTACATACAAGTTTGTTCCCTTTCAGGGAGGGGTTGCTGGGGATTGAACCCACGGCCTTTATACTGAGGTACATCCCCAGCCCTATTTTTATTTCTTATTTTTTGAGACAGGGTCTCACTAAATTGCTATGATGCCCAGGCTGGGCTCCAACTTATGATGCTCCTACCTCCGCCTCCCAGAGCATGTGCTGAGATTACAGGCCTGTGCCACCATGTGCAGCATACAAGGTACTTTAAAGCCAAAACACATTTTCTCCTCAAGATGGACTCGATGTAATGACTTACATCCAAGAAGAGAAGAAGAGAGTCTGGCTAGGTGAAAACAGTAAGTTTACCTTGGAGAAACATAGCAAATACCATGGTAGCCAAGCAAATCATGTTAACATCCCAGTGACTCTGTGTGCACGTGCACTGAAAAGGACACTTGACCTCTGTGGTATTCTTTCAAAGAACTCAGAACCCCATTTGAATCATGAGAAATATCAGACAAATCCAGACTGAGGGACACTTACAAAACACTCCTCGAAACTGTCAGCATCATGAAAAGCAAGAAAGACTGAGAAATAGTAATAACCAGAAAATGTGGGTGGGGGGGGAAGAAATGCTAAATTCAGTGTGATCATTCAAGATCCTGAATCAGAAAGGGAACACTGATAGAAAAGCTGGTGAAATCCAAATAAAGTCTAGATTTCAATTCATAATAATGTACCAACACTGATTTCTTAATTGTAATTATAAGCATGCCATGGTAAACTGGGCGTAGTGGCACACGCCTGTAATCCCAGCTCTCAGAGGCTGAGGCAGGAGGATTGCCATGAATTTGAGACCAGCCTGGGCCATCTCAGCAAGTTCAACACCAGCCTGCACTACATAGTGAGACCCTGCCCCCAAAACAAAAAACAAAAATAGAAAAAAATCTGATATGGTAATGTAGGATGTTAACAAAAGAGGAAATAGGGTGAAGATATAGAACTCTGTGTAGTATCTTTGCAACTTTTCCATAAATCTGAAGTTATTACAAAAGCTTACTTTGAAAATATCTTACTTTGTCTGCCTTTAACAAAGAACAGCTACATTTCCTCTGTATGCCATTCCCGTCCAAAGCTATATGATCATCTTAGTAGGGGCTCGGTTGACAATGGTGTCAAGCAAAATGTACAGGAAAATGTATAGGAGAAAGCAGTTTAAAGAGAGAATATGGCAAAGCTTAAAGGTAATAAAAATCTTTGAAAAACAATGTATAATATTAGAACATTTTAAAAGGACATATCTTTTCACAGACAACCACAAAAGAGCCAAGGTAGTAAAAATTCACTTTCATTGTATTGTGATCCCATTAAAAGACAAGTAATCTTGGTGCCTCTGCTTCTCTCAGGAAAGGCTCTGCCCTACTGTTATCACAGCATAGAGTTCTAAGCTACTCTTACCCTTTGGGGAGAGCTATGTTCTACTGAATTGTGTGCAACAAGGTTGCAGCCTACACACACCCTCTGAGAGAATATCTGAGTATTCTAAGTTCTTAAAAAAATGAACATGTAGAATTTGGCTGCTGATTTCCTTGCATGTGAACCGAGGGAGATACCTTTTCTAAACCCTACAGACTGTAATCATAAAATTGAAGACAAGTGGATGCCATGACATTCTGTACCTTACCTTCTGTTCCCTTGGTAGCAGATTGTCCCTGCTGAATATTTATGGTGACCCTGCTCAGCTATTCTTAAATATTTAAAATAATAAAATTTCATTGCCAATTTGGGGAGGCTAGTTCATATTCTCAATGTATAGTTACTTCTTGATTAATCTCATTCATCTTATAAGCAATTTCTGCTCATCATAACCCATTTGACTTTCACCACTACTCTTAATAGATTTTAATCATTGTGATACTTTTGCAAACACTAATATCATTGCTTACCTATAGGTTCCTTCCAAAGGGACAGTTTTAGGAACTACTGCATTTTCTGCCTGTACAACTAGATAAATGCCTTTGTATTAAATCTGTTATTCATAGACTCATTCATCACCATTCTGGGAAGATTATAGATTTATAATTTGGAAACTCTGTTCTGGTAGAGTTTGCCATTAACTGGAATGCTGCATAGTCCACCTATTTTCCCGTAGATTCTGGAAACAAAAGTTATATGACTTTCAGTGCAGTGGTACAGCAAGAGGACAAAGTCTACCTTTGGGGCAGGAAGAATGATAACGAAGGAGAACAGAAGGTCATAACCCCAGGACACAGTGGAACACGGACTCCTGGTGAGGGATGGCACAAGGTGGTGGCTGTGTTTGCTGTCCCCAGCACTTTTCTCTTGCATCTCCAGTAGAATGGAATCTTGGCGGAAGGGAGAGGTCACTTCTGAGGAGCAGTACGAGGAGGCACAACATCCTCCTGCAGTTTCTTCCCTCCCTTCCCTCCCCTATCTCCCAACTTCTGCCAAAACTGCATTAGAAGGCTGACCCTGAGACTTGAACTCTGCTATCGCTGGCTGTGCTCTCTGGAATGGGCTCTAGAACATTTGCAGCACCTAGTACAGGGAAGTGCAGTATTTATATTGTTAAAGCATATGAGGAAAGAACTTTATATATTCTCATGTTCCAGCTACTGAAGTGTAGCTGCTATCTCTAACAAGATGTACATGATCTTCTTTGCATTAAAAAAATTGTGTCACTTAAAGAGAAGCTTGCCTTGTAATTTTCCTTACATTAAAAACATTTTTGCTTCTAACAGAGCAGCTTTGCTTCACTGTGAAGCTAGTATCTCTTGACCAGTATTTGACTTAAGATAGATACTCAGTTTCCATACTCTTCCGTCATCTTCTATCGCTTTTGTAAGTAACTTTGCACATATCTGTGCTGCCTTCTGCTCTGGCGAAGTACTTGCCAAGGAAGCACAGCAGAATGATACCGCTGATGGTGGGGATGGCTCCTTACTCACTGATGTTTGTAGCTCTGAAGATCAGCACAGTGTTTAACACATCAAATGTGTTTCATTCCTCTTGTTTTAAATGCCCAGAAAATGTTTCCTTATCCTTTCTCCCTTCAGACATGTGTCACTATACCGTAGCAGCACAGGCCTCCCACTAGGTTCTAGGGAGTTGTCAGTGAACTTACCAAGTTTCTTTCCAGTTGGCTTGACATGAGTTCTCACAAATGACCTGATTCTACACCAAATATCTATTACCTCTTGGTATCTGTTACCAGTTGACCTGTTTTCTTGGGGGCTACTTCTTTTCTAACTTCTCATGTTGTTGAGGTGTTTAGTTGCCTCTATTTCTGACCTCATTTGCAGGAGAAGTAGAACACTTTATAAAACCTATATCAGGTTTTAGAGAATTGAGAAAAATGGGACTGGTGGATAAAATACTAACTCCCATGAAACAATTCAACACAAACAGGGCTTGGTTGCTCTGAGAATCCACCAATCAGAACTGCAAACCAACCGCTAGCCCATGTGAATTCTTCATTCTAGGAAGGACTTATGTAGGAATGAATAAACTAGTTAGAGTCTTATGACTGAGTAGTTGTAAACTATCATATTAACTGAATTCCTCTGTTAACAGTGTCCCTGCTGCAGACATAACACAAACATCTTCTTGGTGTTGGTGTTAGTACTTCATGGTGTGACACAGTCCCCACTTCCTACTGAATCATCCTTTTCCAGGCCCACACAGTAGGCATCTCCTCCCCAAGCTGGTCATCACCTAATAGTGTTCCTGGTTGGCCAAGTTCAGCTCGGATTAATAAACTGAGTGTGGGTCCTACTTTGGTGTGGGACCCTACTGAGGGTCCCTTGTCTTCTGTCTCTAGGCCGGCTTTGCAGTTCTGTGAATGGATGGCTCCTTTTCCAAGTCCTGTTGATTTCCTGGGCCAAGAGAAAGGGGCCAGCATACCTGCTGCCCATCTTTTCTTTTCCTAGACCACTTTCATCCACCTTTTGCCTCCAAATTTCTATTATGGTCCCATCAAGCTCAGTATCTCAGATGCACAAAAGCAACCCTTTCCTGTCACTCTATGTCTCTGCCTCATGTCCCTTCTCACTGCTGCCATAAACACTCCACTTTTGGCCCAAACTGTTTTTAGGTTTTCCAACTCATTATCTTGAAGGCAGCCTCTACTTCCTGCACTCCACTGTCCATGTGCTGCATATTTAAACTAAAAAGTCAATTCAAACCTATTATTTAAAAAAACTCCTTTGCATATTGAATAAAGCCCAAACTTCTTTTTCTGGCATCCAAGCCCCTCCCTGTGTGGTTCTAACTTCGGATTTTTTTTTTTTTTTTTTTTGCGGTACTGGGGATCGAACTCAGGACCCTGCGCTTGCTAGGCAAGTGCTTATTCCACTGAGCTATATCCCCAGCCCCTCTAGCTTCGAACTCCAGCATTATCTTCCAGGTCCTCCTCCCAGCCAGCAGACATGAGGCACCTTTCCTGCCCCGCAGGCTCTCCTGCTTTCCATAATTGTAGCAATAGTTGCAATTTATTCACACTATTCCCCAGGTGTTGCTTTAAGCGCTTCACACTGAATTAACTAAAACATAGTATAAGGTAGGAACTATTATCCCATTGTACCATATGAAGAAATTGCAGGGATTTCCTAAATTACATAGCTACAAAACGGCAGATCTAGATTTGAACCTCGTCCATCCACGCATCTCCAGCGCTTGTGCTCCTTCCTTCTTTGGAAAGGTCCTCCTACTCTCTACTTATCAAAATTATTTTCATCCCTCCAAAACCAGCTCAGATTTACCTTCCCTCATGCAACTGCTTTTTAGCCCTCTGACCAAGAGTCTCTGTTCTCTTCATCTTCACAGTACAGCAGGTAACTGTTTAGTCTTTGCAAAAGGCAAAGTTACTGTAGGCTCTGCTTGCAGCACTACCGGTGCTTCTCTACTGCATGTTCCTCGTTGCTTATTGCTGTCCTTTGTCTATAGTAGGCATTTAGTGCGTGGATGTTGCACTGATTCAGCACTTATTTATCTGTCTGTCCAGCTGTCTATCACCCATTTATTCATGGGGCTATTTGTGTGGAAGAATCAGACAGAATCCCTTCCCAGACTGTGTCCTTCTCAGAATGCTGTAGCCACAAAGGATCTGAACTTCTTTTTAATAATAGTGTTTTGTTTGTTTGTTTAAAAAGTGCATGCTGTATACTCATCGCATTTTCTATTCAACTCAAATAATCAACTGTTTATTTATTTTTCTCTATATAATCAAAGGATCCATGTCAGCAGTTGCTTTTTTAAGCTCCGCTCTTTGTACAATCTGAAGTGAAGACAGCTTGTTTCTCACTCAACAGCACTGGAGAAAAACCAGGCGTGATGAATGAGAGGCGAAAGTGACAGTAAGCGGCAGAATCGGGATTTAAATCTAGGTGTCTTTGATGCAAATGTCACACTCCTTTACCAATAGGCTGTATCTGGAATCAATAGCCTGGCCATTTTGCTGCCTAAAACACAGGCATGTTGTTTTGACAATACATTCTTGCCACTGGGACTAGGATTTGTGTTTTCCCAACAAATTAGCTGCTTTTTGGTAATTTAAGATGGGGATTCTTTGTTCTTTTCAGTTTGTTTTCAATGTAGAAGAAATGTCCTACCATTTGTCCAAGGGAATCTCCTGTGCTTTATTTAGGCTCCGTCCCTCTTGAGATATAGTTGCCGTCCACAATGTACTGGGTTCCCAACCTTGAAGCATTGCTGTCATCACTCATCTTCGCTTAGTTATTCATACGAAACCAAAGCACTACTTAAATGCTGAAGACTATAGCTGCCTTCATGATTTGCTTTTGCACAGCATTTTCTGAACCAGGGATGATCCAATTCGCAATAGAGTGCGTGTGGGAGAGAACGGTAAATTCAATTCTTTCTGAGAAGACATCATTAAAGTAGACCTTATAGATCTATGCTTTTAGAGTAGAACACAAATCTCTTCAGAAGGCGCACACTGTGGCTCGTGTAACCGTCCTCCTTCTGCCCTCCAGCCTTTTTCCTCACCGTTTTCTCTCCTCGCTTTTATCTCAGACATGCTGAACTTCTCGTAGGTCTTCCCAGAAGATATTCTTTTGTACATCTGGAGCTCTGCACATGTTGATCTTTCCTCTTTACCTTACCTAACCTCTAAGACTCCTTGAGGACTAACCTCACGCTGCACCTCCTTCTTGCCTCCCTAATTCCTCCAACGTCAAGACCCCGTTTCATGTCTGTCCTGTTCATTTCCCGTTCTAGCACAGGTCACACTGCTTTGTGATTGGCTCTTAATGCACCTGTCTCCTCAGTCAGGTTGGAAACTCCCTGAGGACAGGAACTGCCTCTTGTCCATTGTTAGATTAGCAGGACTGATATTTGGAAGGTAGTGGGTGCCCGCTAGATTTTTTACTGGATTAATAAATAAACAAAAGAACTAACTCCCCTCAGAAGAGAGTCACTGTAGACAAGCAGCTTTGTACATTGTAGGTTTAAATACCCATCATGGCCTCATTAATTCCTGAGAGGTTTGAAAGACAGAACTATAGCAGCTTAGCAGCACCCATATTATTAAAACACTCAAACAACTGCCAGATTTCTTTTTATCATATGCATACTTTGCATATGGATATTTTCCTTGTACAGGAGTTATTCTTCTGGGAAATAATATAGACATTTCTAGAGAGAACACCATCAAAAAGTGATGGATCAGCCTAAATTATTAAAATAGACCTTACAGGAGAAACTAAATATAACTGAGTGGAAAAGAAATAATGCTTACTGTTATTAAGAGGGAAAGCACACACCATTTTTTTCTGTAATCAACTGCAAATTTGCATTTGATAACTCTGCTTGTTGTTTAATCAAAAATGATTATCTTCTTTGATTAGGAGGACTTTTTTAAGGAAAAGGAATTGCTAATGAGTTTGCTATTGCTCTGTTGAAGGTGTTTGCAATTAAATTGAGGAGGTAAAGAAAGCTGCAAATGATCCAAATGCTGAAACGTAGTTACTAAATATTGAAGGAGTTCCTCTTCCCAACTATGAGAAGCTCTAAACTTCCTTTTTCTTACAGAAAAAATCTGTAAAATCTTTGTTGAGACTAGAGATTGATTATCCAACATTTTTATTATGTCTGTGGGTAAAAATGAAAGCAAATTGCTATTGTGTAGATAGATACAATTAGATTAAGATGGTCTAATATTATGAGTTTAAGTTGTTTATTTCCTACCTTAATAAGGCACTAACTATGCATAATAGCTATTTCTGATTAGATCACATCAGACCTGGTACATTAGTCTCCCCAAGCTTTTAGAACTTCTATTTCTGTTATTCATTTCACCTGGAAACAATTCCAAGGGCACGGTCAGTATTGATGCATTGGTTTCTTCAATAATAATATTTGAAGATGTTTGCTTCTTGGAAAATCCAATTTCTTGAGATTGATTTTTTCCAACTTAACCATTTTTCAGTGTACAGTTCAGTAGCATTAACTATGTGCACACAGTGCAACAGATTGCTAGAATATTTTCATCTTGCAAAACTAAAACTCTGGATTTACTGAACCACCACTTCCCCTTATCCACCCATTCCAGCACTTGGCAGCCACCACACAACTTTCCATGTTTCGCTTTTTTACATACTTCATGAAAGAAATTACAGTTCATATACGATATTTTTCTTTTCATGAGAAATTACACACTGTCTCACTTAACATAATGTTCTCATGCTTTATCCATATTGTAGCATGTGACAAGATTTCCTTCTTTTTAAGATGGGATAAGATTCCATTATATGTATGTACCACATTTTCTTTATATGTTCATCTATCAATGTACATTAAAGCTGCCTCCATTTCTTGACTATTGTGAAAAATGCTACAATAATATGAATGTGAAAATATCTCTTTGGGATTCTGCTTTCAGTTCTTGTGAGTATATACCCAGATATGAGATACCTGGATCATACGGTAATTCTATTTTTAGTGTTTGGAGGAAAGTTTATGCTGCTTTCCATAATGATTACAATCATTTTATATTCCCATAGATAGTGTACAAAGGTTCCAATTTTTCCATTCCTCACCAAAATGCCTGCAAAATTTTACCCTATTCTGTAAGCTACCTTTTCACTGTATGAATTATCTCCTTGGGTGCACAAAAGTATCTAAATTTGCTGCAGCTCATTTGTCTAATTTTGCTTTTATGACCTGTGCTTTTGACGTCATATCCAAAAAGTAATTGTCGAAAGATTCTTCCTTATGTTTTCCTTTAGTGTTTTATAGCTTCAAGACTTGTAGTTTAAGTCTTTAGTTCATATTGCATTGGTTTTTGTGTATGGTATACGGTAGGAGTCCAAGCTCATTTTTGTATGTGAATATCCAGTTTTCCGAGCACCATTTGTGGAAGAAATTGTCCTCTCCCCATTGTGTACCCTTGGGACCCTTGTTGAAGTCACTCAACCATATATATGAAGCTAATTTCTGGATTCTCTGAGCTGTTGGTTTATGTTGTCTGTCTATGTGCAACTACAGTAGTGTTTGGACTGCTGTAGCTGTGTAACACAGCATGAAATCAGAACACATGAGACTTGCAATTTTGTTTTTATTTCTGAAGATGGTTTTGACTGCAATGGTACTTTTTAAAAAATGCATGGTGTTAGGCCATATTAGGGATAATATGGTGTTCAAATATCAAGAAACATCAGACCATATATATTGTAGAGCCCTACTATGTAGAATTCTATCTCCACATTTTATTGGAAAGATTGTATCCATGGGAAGTAACTAGAATGAGGAATATCTAGAAGTAAGGAACATTTGAGAAAATATAAAATATTTAAACTATAAAAAAGAAAATTTAAGCTACTAATTTTAACGATTTACCCATTCAAAAATATTCATTGAATTTCTACTATGTACCAAAAATTCAGCCTTCCTATGCTTATCTAGTATTTCATTTATCTTTCACATCCCTACCGCCAAACTGAGGGGACAGTTCATCTTCTGTGATAAGAAAGGAAATTAACTCATCCTTAAATCCAGGTTACTTATGAATGAATCTTATTAGCATTAAAAAAAATCATACACTAGGGTTTTTATCTCTCTTTAACCTAAAAAGTTAAGATAAGTGTAATTACATATTCATCACAACCTACGCCAGAATCCCTGGTGGAACTCAAAAGACACCATTAGGATAACAAAAAGAAAAAACAAGCAATAGACCAGGGACAAAATGCTTCCCAAACTCTTTACTTGATAAGGGATTTCTGCTTAATATATACAAAGAACTGTGACAACAACCCATCAAAAATGTTACAACATTGTTTTGAATAGACATTTCACTTCAGAAGATATACAAATAGTAAACACATCAAAAGATGTCCAACATCACTAGTCATTAAATGCAAATTAAAACCACAAGGAAATACCATTTCCTATCACTTAGAATGACTATAATAAAAAAAACCCAGGTAGTATCAATGTTGAGAAGGACAAAATCTACATTACTGATGGGAATGTGAGAGGGTTAACCACTTTAGAACATAATTTGGCAACTTTATAAGGACATTAACATAAATTTGCTATGTGGCCTAGCAATTCCATTCATAGATATCTTACTCAACAGAAATGAAAACATATATGCAAGGTCAGATTTCAACAGGATTGCTTTTAATAGCATTATTCACAATAGCCCCCCCAAAAGGAGGAAAAATCTGTTTCAGTTAATTAGCAAATGGATATATGCTTGTATATATAATGTGGTATATCCATAAAATGGAATACTATTCAGCAATAAAAAAGAACAAACTACAGACATGTGTTCATATATTGATAAACCTCAAGGTCTTTGTTTGCAAGAAAAGACAAAGCCAAACACACAGGGTAGCAATCATGACATGATTTCATGTATATTAACTATCCAGAAAAAGCACAATTATAGATGTAAACTGAAGGTTAAGGATATATCTCAGTCATGGAGCACCTGCCTAGCATTTGCGAGGCCCTGGGTTCCAGCACAACAAATTTTAAAAAGTGAGTGAGAAGAAACAGATGAAAGTAAATTTGCATAAAGATTTTACTGGGGTGATAAAAAATTGTCCTAAAACTGATTCATAGTGATTATTACACAACTTAATAAAATCATTGAGTTAGACACTTGAGGGGAATATATGATAAAATATGTTGCAAAGATGTTATTCAAAATATACTTAGACCAAAAGCAATACCTGCCGCCCTTTCCCAAAAAGTCAACAATCTCAAAAATTAACATGGATATGGGACTTCCGGGAAGATGACGGCCAGGTGAGCAGCAGAGGGAATCTCTCCCAGAGACCGATCCTTTGCGCGCGGCTGCCCGGTCCGTGGAGGCAAAATTCCAACTGATCGGGCTGCTCTCCGCGGCCTGAGAATTAAAGGGCTGGCTGACAAGCCATGCGGCGAGAAGTGGGTGGACCCTGAGAGCTCGGCGCCCAGGGGATCGGTCCTGCGTTTGGGACGCAGCTCGGTTCAAATCGCGTACAGCCGAGAGAGCAAGTGCGGAGGGAAGGACGGCTTCAGCTCCTAAACCCGACCAGCTCGCTGTAACCAGGATTTGTTGGAGGCAGCGGAGCAGAGGAAACTCAGAGAACACGCTACTGGGACAGACTGCGCCAATCTGGTCAGCGGTCCGGGATCCCGCTCAGAACCCCACCCCCGCAGCCGGCGCTACGCGAACTGGAGCAACAGCGATAGGCGGGATTTCTGAGTCGGGGAAAAGCTCCATACAGAGAGATACATCTGAACTGCATTCCTGTCTGCACGATCAAAGGGTGAGTTAAGTGGGTGCTCTAAACAGTTTTTCCTGAATCGGGAAGAAGCTCAGCCCAGCGAGTAACATCAAAACAGCTTTAAAAACTGCGGCATCTCCCGGGTGGGAAGAACTAGCTAGGCGCCCCAACAGGATTTGTGAGCGGGGAAGGAGCTCCACCCAGGGAGGAACACCGGAGTGCCCTGTCTGTAAGACTCCTGGGGCGGCAAGCTGTTTATTCGCCCCGGCCAGGTCTTGGGGTAGGGAGTAGAAGCGGAAATCTCAGCAGACAGCTTCAGGGACATTCTCCCAAAGAGAAGTAACCATTGGAGCAGCCTCTGCAGCAGATCTTTGCCTGCTGAACTGCCTGTGGAATTTATAGCTCCACATTTTGAATCTGATACCCAAAAATGGGAAAACAGAGGAACAAAACGCAGTCTCAAAACTCAACCCCACCCAGAACAAGTTTTGAATGTGAAGATACAGGGGAACCAGGAAGCCTCATAACTTCAAGTTATGAAACGATTGCATCTGAAATTAAACAACTC
>PVLD010004341.1:0-126839 GCA_004027595.1 Dinomys branickii
GTTTCATTTAAACGGTTTTTCATGCTTTCAGTGTTAGTTTTCAAAACCTGGCATTCTCTTTGGACCTGTTTCATTCTTGGTAATTCATTCCTAAATTGCTCTTGTAACGTTTCCATTTGTTTCCTATTTTCTTCTAGTATTTTGTCTATTTCTTGTCTGTGTGAATGGAACATTTCTTCCATCATTGTTTTCAGCTCGTATTTTGTCTGAGAAATCATTGTGGGTATGTGGGTTATTTCTGCTTTGAGCTCTTTCATGGCCTGTTGGAGTTGTTTTATTTCGGATGCAATCGTTTCATAACTTGAAGTTATGAGGCTTCCTGGTTCCCCTGTATCTTCACATTCAAAACTTGTTCTGGGTGGGGTTGAGTTTTGAGACTGTGTTTTGTTCCTCTGTTTTCCCGTTTTTGGGTATCAGATTCAGAATGTGGATCTATAAATTCCACACGCAGTTCAGCAGGCAAAGGTCTGCTGCAGAGGCTGCTCCAATGATTCCTTCTCTTTGGGAGAATGTCTCTTAAGCTGTCTGCTGAAATTTCCACTTCTACTCCCTACCCCAAGACCTGGCCGGGGCGAATAAACAGCTCGCCACCCCAGGATTCTTGCAGATAGGCCACTCAGGTGTTCCTCCCTGGGTGGAGCTCCTTCCCCCCTCACAAAACCCGCTGGGGCGCCTAAGTAGGTCTTCCCACCCGAGAGATCCCGCAGTCCTTAAAGCTGCTTTGATGTCTCTCGCTGGGCTGAGCTTCTTCCCGATTCAGGAAAAACCGGTTAGAGTGCGCACTTAACTCACCCTGTGATCGTGCAGACAGGAGTGCCGTTCAGATGTTTTTCCCTGGATGGAGATTTTCCCCGACTCAGAAATCCCGCCGGCCGGTCGCTGTTGCTCCAGTTTGCGCAGCGCCGGCTGCGGGGGTAGGGTTCTGAGCGGGATCCCAGAGCGCTGCCTGGTTTGGTGCAGTTTGTCCCAGTAGAACGTTCTCTGTTGGGTTCAGGAGCTGAAGCCGTTCTTCCCTCCGCACTCGCTCTCTCGGCTGGTCGTCTTCTTCCCGGAAGTCCTCATTTCTGTCTTCATATTGCTATATTTCATTGTTTGGGTGGTAATCCTCTGGGAGGTTCTCTCTCTGCTGCCTACCCGGTCACCATCTTCCCAGAAGTCTTGGGCAATCAATATTTACAGCTACTCTGGGGATCTTTGCCTCTTAAGTTTCCTTACTATCATAGAAGGTTTTTTCCAAACTGGAAAAATAGATCCTACTTTCCTAAATTATCTAAATTTAAAAAACAATGCAAATTTCTCAAAATAGCACTTAGAAGGATGATCAGTTGACAGAGGAATGGGTTTATCCATTAACAGGGAGTACTTAATGCTGAATGTCTCGCTGCAGTGGTTTAGAATGATGCACGTGTTTGTTGAGGTGCCATGACAAAAATACCAGAGACCCACAGCTGAAACTGCAGACATCTATTTCCTTTCATTGTAAAAAGCCAGACATCAAGGTTTCCACAAGACTGGTTTCATTCTGAAGCCGTTCCCATGCGTGCAGACAGACATCTTCTTGTTGTGCTTTCATGAAGTCTTCCCTGATGCACATGGATGACTATGTCCAGATTTCCTCTAATAACTTTTATTTTAACTTAATTATCTCTTCAAAGATCTTACTAAAAACATAGTTACATTATGAGGTTCCAAAGTTTAAGGCTTCAACATATAGTAAAAATTTGGGAAGAAGATACAATTCAGCCCATTAACAATGGAACTGCTCAATAAGATGGGATTATTTTAGATCCTATCAGGTCCTTCTGTGTTTTCTTTATATTGATAAAAATTAAGTTGGGTATGGCGGCCCTTGCCTGTAATTCCAGCTACTCAGGAGACTGAGGCAGGAGGATCACAGTTCAAAGCTAGTTTGGGCAACTTAGCAAGATCTGTCTCAAAATAAAATATAAAATGGAGAAGCTCTATATTTCAGTGGTAGAGCATCCCTGGGTTATATTTCCAGTCACACACACACACACACACACACACATACACATACACACACACATACACACACACACGACCACAATGGTCCTAATGCTTTTTCTCAATTAACATAATCAGATGCTCAACCATTTGAGGTATGCTGAGCTCACTAGTAAATTAATGGTCTGATGCTGTGACTACAACAGCCATGGTGGAGAGGCCCCGGAAAGACAACATATGCTGGAATCCCAACATGTGACCAAGCCTCACCAGCCTGCTGGTTGCTTACCCCTTGGACAGGGTTACAAAAAAAACTGAAATAGAAGAACACAGTACAGCACTGAGCACAGGGTATATGACTGTTGTCTGAGTTGTTTTTCTCCTTGATGAGACAAAATGCCCATCACCCACAAGTTAGGGAAGAAAGGTTTATTTAGCTCACAGTTTGTAGAAGATTTAGTGCATACTTATCTGGTCCCAAGGTAGGGTGGTGTGGCAGAGGAGAAACAGCTCATGCAGGCAGAAGAAAGGAAGAGGAACAAGAGACAAAACAAGCCTCTTTCTGTTCCTTATATTGCATCCAGGCTACCAGAGTTGGGGCAGTGCCGACCCAATCCGTGGACTGATTCAGTGATCATTCAGCCCAATCCTGGTAGCCTAGATAAAATATAAAAGGGGGAGAAGATGCTGCTAAGGTCCCCTGTTTGCTTGGCTACTTTCTGCCCCCAGTGGACTATTTCCCCTCTGCCACCCCACCCTGGTTTGGAGCCAGCCATTTGTGGACTGAAACCTTTACAAGGTGTGAGCCAAATAAACCTTTCCTCCCTTGACGTTGAGTGTAGGGCATTTTGTCTCAACAAAGAGAAAAGTAACCAAGACAACTGTCATTCCTAGTGCAGTAGAAAGGCTTCCTGTTGCAGACCCCTTGAAATTAGTAAACATGCATTTAACCCCATAATTAGCAACATCATAAAGCCACAGAATCCTAACATGGAAAGCAAAGTACGCATTAGCTACTCTGATTTCTTCAGACTAAAGGCCAGAGAGCACGCCAGTCGATAGCCTCACAGCAGAGCTGAGATGGGCAGTCCTGGCTTCGAGTCCCAGGTAGGGGCTTTCTTGCTTCTGTCTCCTAGGTGCATGAGAAGATCAGCAGGGAGACTGATGCATAGAGAATAGGAGAGAAACTGGGGCCTTCACCCAGGAGTCAGCAGGCTCACACCTAAGAGGACCACAGGGATCACCCCACACTCTGGGGCCCAATACAGATCAGGCTTCTTCATGGTGGCCCCAGCCCCAGCTCCACACCCTCATCCTATCACCCACAGAAGAAAAATACGGCAGGAGGCCTCCTTTTTCTCCTCCTGTTTCTTCTTAAATTCATTTCTCCAAATCAGCAGAGTTGAACAAAGGTTTAGCAGAATGAAGCTGCAGTCCCCCCTCAGAATCCAGGGAACCCCTGCAGGAGGTTTGCCTTTTGTCTGCTGCTAGGCAGCTCAGGCTTCTCACAACAAGGGACCCCAGGTGTTCATCTGCCCTGGGAGATTGGCACCGCCTGCTCCCCAGCCTTTGCTGAGCCACTTCATGGAAGGCGCCTTTCTCTATCCTGCACCCTTCCCAGTCTGGCGTAGAGATGGCAGGTGGCCTGTCCAGAGCTCTGATCATCCACCGCACAGAGGACAGCGCCTGGAAGTACCTGAGACTCTTGCCTTTCTTCTTGCACAGCAGGAAGTAGAGATATCACTGCCCTCAGAAATAGCCTTCAGCCAACAGACTGGCAGTCAATACACAAAAACCAAGGACCTGGCCTCTCGGCTGGTTAACTGTAGCACAATCCAAAGAACCCAAGATGCCCCAGAATTCTCAGGGCCATGGACCTCAGTAAGCAGCTTGTGACTCCCCTTTATGAGTTCCTGCCTTCTTCCCTCCTCACTGTGCTACTTTCCTGCAGGTGCTTCCTAGAATACTTGCCTTAGGCTCTGCTGCCATGGATCCAGACCAAGGATCCATCAAATCCCACTGGCCCAGAAACCCTTCCCTCATCACCAAGAGCTCAAGCCTCTTTCCATCACATTTCAATACTACTCACATACATTTTAATCTCTTTTCTCTACTGCAGGTTCCTGGGGAGGAAAAGTTTTTCCCACAGCTCTGAATTCCCTGTGTGGCTCAGCACAGCATCTTACACAAACTAGATATTCAATAAATGGTTATTGGCTGAATGAATTAACCATGCCAGTCAACATGGAAATCCACTTCTTTATTTAACCTAACTGAAACTACATCAGTGTGGCTGTTTTCTTCTTTCAAAAGCACTGCATGAACTATTTTTAATGAGCAAATTACTGTGCATGTATATTTCTGTAAAGCAGCATTTTCTACATATTTGACTTAAATCAAACACTTGATTGCCAGAAACTGGAGCAAAGAGCTTTTTCTAAATACAGAACTACTTTATTGGATGCATTACAGCAATCTTTTTCATCCTTCCTTTACTCTTACTTTACTATCCTTCAGTCCCTCCCTGTCCACATGGAGACATGAGATCCCTCCATCTCTGAAGCCTTGCTCACCCCTACTGCGAGCACTGTCCTGCACACTCTCACCATGTGCCTCAAACAGTGTCCCTGAAGGAAACACAACAAGACCCAAAGGGAAGAATATCACAGCCCATAGCCACGGTTGGGGTACTTTCTGAACTGGGCGGTTACATAGGCTTTTCTTTCCTGAGATGCCACTGGCCCAGGACAGCTTCTAGCATTTCCCCACTTCATCCAGTACGAGTTGTCTAGCTCAGCTCCCTTGGTTCCTGACAAAGCAAAGTCTTACTCTCCAAGATCCAGTCCACCCCCCAGGTCTTGGTTATAGCCGCCTAATGCTCAGTTTGGGCACTGATTTCCTCCCCAGCAGAACTCTTCTGAACACTGTTGAAGACAACAGGAGAAGCTCAGACAAAAGAAGTGAGCATGAGCCCCACATTTTCTCACTGGAGACATTCCTTTTTGAAATGTGTCTTATAAAATAGAAGGTCTGATGCCTGGTGCATTCTGAGACTTCTTCCTTCTCTGCACCAGGCAGAGGCCAGAAGGAATGCAGGCATGTACTTCACTTCAAATAAAAAGGATAGCATGCTAAGGGCCTGGGCAGTCACCTCAGGGCCAATGAGGTGGCCAGGAAATGTAAGTATTTAAGTAGTCAATGACCTGAAATCTGGTCTCATTTCTTTAATGACTGTCTGCCTCATATATCACAAGTATGTTTTCAACTCAGTAGAAGAACAAGATCTAAATTCATGGTGCTCATGTCCCTGAATGCATATCGAGCAAGGAGCTGGCACATCACTACCAATCTTTGACTCTGTTCACAGGAGGGAAAAGATCACATGATGTACCAGCCCCATCTCCTTCACTGAAGTCAGGAAAAAATACATTGACTGAAACTAAAAGGAAAACTAGCAGTGGTTTTGCAAGATTGCACTCTTGCACATGGTCATAAGATCCATGACAACAGCTCTTCAATGCTGACTCCCCCAACACTCAGTCCAATGACTATCTTGCTACAATCATAATTAATTGCAGCATGGGTGGTTCAGTGGTAGAATTTTTGCCTGCCATAATAATTAACTGTAAATAAAAATATTTACTGCATATAGTCTTCCAATTAAAAGACATGCATAAGTACCACACATTAAGGCATTGACCCTTATAACAACCTACAACTTAGGAAGGAAAAGTAAAGCTTAAGAAGTTAAGTTAAAACTATGTCCACATAATAGTGTATTATTTAGCTGCAACATGAAGCTTGAAAACATTATTGTAAATAAAGAAGCTCAGTCCCAAAAGACCACACATTGTATGAGTCCATTAATATGAAATATCCAGAATGGGCAAATCCACAGAGATAGAAAGCAGGTCAGTGGTTGCCAGGAGCTTGGGAAAGAAGGGACTGGGGAGTGAATGGGGTACAGGACTTCTTTTTGGGTGGTAGAGAAAATGTCCTCAAATTATTATATGGTGATAACTGTACAACTCTAGGAATAGAAAAAGATCTTTGACCAGTACACTTCAGTGGGGTGGATTTTGTAGCACAGGTGATAGTGATGGTGATGATGGTGGAGGAAGAAAAGATGGGAAAGGAAGAAGTCTAGAAACTTACCCAGAATTCCATGGCCAAGTAGACGCCAGGACTCAGATTCAAAATTAGGCTTGTTTGAAGTTAGAACCTGTGCTCCCAACCATTATGTGCTCTGATTATGGTTATTCCCAAAACACACTGATGGAAGACACCAGCAAAGATAATCACGGGTAACACAGGCTTTGACATCATTCTTACTTGGCCTTGCTGAGTTTCTTCACCCATTCCTCCCAGCGATTAGCCACACTGCTGCCATTTTCCTCCCTCTGTCCACCCCAAGCCTGCGCAGGTGACGCCATCTCCAGGACCTGCAGAGCGGCATTTCCTCAGCTGCAGCTGCTCTGCACACCGTCAGACTCGCACAGCAGCACAGACAAGCTGGATCTCCTGTCCCAAACCACACACCGTCCCCTGCTTGCAGCTCACTCCCTTTGGTCCTGATCCAGTTCTGCTCCATGGATCATCTCCTTGCCTTTGATACCTTAACCTCGCACTCTCACCAGCTCCAGCACTCAATCTACTGACTTGTTCCGCTAATGCTAAGAAGTTCTGCCTCGACCATGATGTCTCCTCCCAGTCTTCTCACCCAGCATCCGCTGCGGAGACTTGCTGTCTTCACTCACTTAGCCCTGGCTTCTGTTCCCCTGAGCTTCAAAGAAACTGCGGCCTCCATAGCACTCATACTTACTTGTTTGTTTCAGATAAGGCCCTCCACAGAAAACCACAAAGACCTGGTTTAAACCATCCAGAATCACTGAGTCCTGGAGCCACACAACAGTCCCCTTCATTCACTCACACACTGCATTGGCAACACACCCAGATTAAAACTAAGAAAAATAAAATTTAAAAAATACCATCAGGAGGGAAGACACGAAGACTAACATACAGCATAGGGAAGTTCCTCACAAACTCTAGACCTAGGGGACCTAGAATATACTTGCTTATTATAAGCTCATTCCAATGCTAAATTCTCCACGCTACTGACACTCCCATCTACCGTTTTTGAACATGGGATGGATGCAGAAGTATGGTCTTGATCTGAGCATGCCCAGGAATGTGCCCATCTTTATATAGGAGGACAGGTCTTTCACCATGAACATGCAAGTACCCATGCTTAAAGCAGTACAATACATAATAGCTATGTATTGGGAGCAGCCTATACATCCACCAGCAGCCGAATGGATAAAGAAAATGTGCTATTTATACACAGGGGTACTACTCTGCCATAAAAAGGAAAAACTTGAGTAACATATAGGAAAATGCATGCACCTTGAGACCAAAATGTCAAGTGAAGTAAATCAGACAGATAGGCTTAAATATCACATCATTTTTCTTATATTAGAAAACCAATACATAAGTACAAAATAGAAGACAAACAGTTGGAAAAGGAGACAGAGAAAAAAGTTATTGTAATCCAGCATGAACAGTGCATCTAAAAATGTACCTTGATTTAGTATTGTCTTCGGTGTTTTATGCTTTTTGGCCTGGTAGTCTGGGTGTTAATCTGTATGATAATTAATTTCATAAGGACATAAGCAAATGAATTTGAAAAAATATGAATTTGCACGTTTCCCAATGAAATCGTTTTGCCTCCTGTTTGGAAAGAGATGGCTTTGCAGTTATGCCCAGTGCTCCCCTCACTTACTGCAAGTAATAAAACTTTCTTCACTCTTCTACCTCCTGGCAGTGCTTACTGGCTTTGTCCACCAGGAGGGACAACCCCAGAGTGTGCAGCTGCACTACCAGAACATTCCATGCTAACCTCTAGCACATGTTTCACACTCTTCTAAAATTGTATTTCTATGTCAACCTTGCCCACTATACTCTAAATTCCTCAAGGCAAGGACTATCCTTAATAGGTGTTCAACTTGATTCACTGGCATGCTAACTAGTTATCACAAATAATTTCTGGTACATTTTCAGAATGCTAAATCCCCTGGACATCCCATGTGACCCTTTCTCAGAAGCTCTGCTGTGGCCTCAATATTTCATACTCAAAATACACTGGAGGGTTGGTTGCTGTGATCACGTTCATCCTTGAGTGACGATCTCCACTGCAGTAAGCATTAAAAGAACAGAAGACTCAAGCAAACTAAAATTAGCATATCTTGCTACTCAACATAGCCTAAGATTTGGCAAGACAAATCTCTTAGGTGCACGCTGACACAGCATGGTGAAACGGAACTCAGCCCAAGAAAACCTGCAGTATCTTTAACACAGGAAATTCTGAGTTCTGCTGATTCATTCTGACTTCAAAGCTGCAATAACACATGAGTAAGGAGCACCCAAGCTGACTCTGCATTTTTTTCTGCAGAGCTCATAGAATCTGGCATACAAGAAATATAATAGTTATTCTATATCATCCTTTCCAATTTCTCAGACACTGGCTGCGATCACCTACGTTATGATGTGTGATAGCAGTAAGTGACATTTTTTTCTCTTGCAAAGATGCAGGCCTGGTCAAAAGAATGATGAAAGCTGAAAGTACTGACAAAAGGTTTTATAACTAAGGAAAAACACACAGGAAGTCCCTGTCCCTAAAGATAGGCTTGGTATTGGCTCTCCTCCGGCTCTTCAGCCTTGATTAAGGCAATGTCTCTTGTTTGCACTTTGTACAAAAACTTCTGTACAACTGGTTCCCACTGAGGAGGCAACATAGTTAAATATCAAGATAAACACATGCATAGAAACAATTGGGTAAATTTCCGTCAGCAACAAGTTTCTTAGGATCCATATTAGAGCAAATTATGGAGCAAAGAACCTTCTCAAAATAGGTCATCACTTACTTTTTTCTTCCAACAGAAGTTATGTGAATTGCACTATAAAAGGTAAAATGGAAGAAATCACTAGGCTGAAGTCTAACTAGACTTGAATCACACTTCTTATGTATCATGGTGATTATTGCTAACATTTAATGAACTAAGTGCTGTATGTGAGATATTTAACATGTTAGATGTCTTTGCTTTCAGGAAAAGGAAATAAAGACCGAATTCACTATTCAGACTTTATATTTTTCTTTAAGTGCTTTACCACATATAATCAGTTGCTTTAACCACAGACATAATTTTGCCTAAACAAATATCTTAGAAGTGAACTTTTACTTTACCTGCTTCTTAAAAGACCGTACTTACTTGTTGAGTACAAGGTCAAGAATAAATTTGGAGCCAAAGGCTTCAATCTGGAAGCTTGCCTGGGCCAGGTGGACAGCCTAAAGATGCAAAAACACAGGAAAAAGTTTAACTTACTTTCCCATCTCCAAGACTGATTATATTCATATTAAGAAAGGTATTTAACGGGACCAAATTTTTATGTATTAACTTGTCTTTTTAAGAGACTAGGTGTGTTACCATGGCTTTCTGGGAATATCGAGATACAGGAAATAATTAATAAAAGACCATCCAGTCCTTTAAAATGAACCCACTGGGATAAAAACCCAGAACATATTCTGCTGGACTACCAAAGTGATGAAATATGCAAAGGCTGGGCTAATTAAAGCTTGATTTCAGCCTATTTTGTGCATGAAGCTCAGTATTCTTCCTGCACACCTAAGTGAAAAGTCATGTCAGAGTTCTGCTCTTCAGCAGGAACTGGAACTTTTCTCTGGGACTTTCTCTAAATGATCAGCAGAATGTGACAGTATCAGCAGAATGCGACAGTACGTTGGGGTAGCACAGTCTTCTGACTTCAGAAAGCACCTAGAGCTCGTTCATCCCTTTGGAAACAGTGTTTCTGTTTCCCTTTAAAAGCCACACACTTACAAACACTGTCATGAGGATGTCCCGATTTCAAACACAAAGATAATTCCTTCTAAACCCTTTATGAGAGGTTAAAGATTAGGAGAGCCTCAAAGAAGCATCTTAATAGTGTGAGTTAACAAATCAGGGCTGGGATATAGCTCAGTGGCATAAGCACCTGCCTAGCAAGTGCAAGGTCCTGAGTTCAATCCCCAGTACCACAAAAACAAAACAAAAAAAAAATGTTTTATAAAAAAAGAAAAAGGAAGGAAGGGATAATTATCTATGTATGTATGTAAGTATGTATGTATATGCAGCATATCTAACATAGTTGTACTACTGACTTAGGTCACTTTATTGTAAGGAATAGTTGATGATTATTTGATCAATTTTACATGTCTATCTGTTTTCCTGAGTAAACACTTCGAAGTTATCAATATGTAATGCAACAACCATTGTTGATTCCCTGTCACCTTGTCTGTAACTCCATTTTGATTGTACTATTCTTATGCTACTTTTTGTCTGTTTGTTAATGTGTTTTTGTTCTTTTACTTTTAAAATAAAAGTGAAAAAAAAACAAATCAATGAAGTATCATCAAAGTATTATCTAAGATAAAATTTTCTCTTGTCATCCTACCAGGAAAAAAAGGACATGGATAAAAGCAACCCTTTCATCCTAAGCCCTGAATCACAAATGTCCTTCTGCCAGCCTGCATTCCTAAGGCAACGGGATCCGCTCCCAGGACCCTCCAACCTGGCCTTCCCCCACTGCCATTCCGCGTTCCTCTTTCTCCTCCTCCTTTTTTCTTCAGGGAAACTTTCCCTATCCTTAAAGACGTCCCAGTTGCATTACTTTCCATGAAGCCCTCCTTCACACACACCGTGCAAATGAAGTCCTGGTCCTCAGAGGTTTGGGAACTCCATCTGTTCCTCCCTGTGGTGGCACCACGAGCTTCTTTCCATCCCATCCTGCCTCTGGATAGGCAAGTCCACAGAACATACCACAGGGCTCTTGCAAACAGCTGTAGACTTAATGACCCTTCCCCCAAATATCCAAACTTTCAAATAATTCACCAAATATTTATTGTCAAGACTAATTTACCATGTATCCCAATCCCATAAAACACTATGAAGACACAATGACTTCTACTTCTAGCCAATCACAACTATCAATTAGTCACATAAAAAATAAAAAACTTAAAGGAAATTAACAAATATTAAATTTTAAATATAAGACCACGACAGGTTCCTGAAATCTTAACACCATGGGATACCAACCCAAACTCCAAACGATCATACAGAATATGTTGCACTGTAGGGTACCACACTTGCCTTGGGGTCCCACATTCCGACAATTGCATGAGGGAGCAAAAAATTCATATCTTGTCAAGTGTGGTCTTTGTCATCGCAACAGAACTTCTAACCATCCAATAGAAATATCACAAATATCTTTAATGTTAATGTGTTTTGTGTCTTGAAGTATTAATTTTTGCATGAAGATAGAAAGAATATGGATTTATTGAATAATTTAGAAAAGTGATTTTCAGCTCCAGATCCAAAAGACTTTTTTAATAAAAAGTATGTAAAACTAAAACTAGCTGGGCATGGTGTGCATGTGTGTAATCCCGGCACCTGGAAGACTGAGGCAGGAGGATTGCTGCCAGTAGGAGGCCAGCCTGGGCTACAATGTAAATTTAAGGCCAGTCTGAACTGCATAGTATGATCATCTCAACAAGTTAAAAAAATTATGCAAAATTTACCTCCTAAAAATAAGATAAGTCTTTAAACATATTTACTTCTAAGAATGTTACATTGTAGAGAAGAGTTCATTGGTGGCGACTTGGCTTAAAGGAGCTGAAAAATGCAACCCCCTGACCCAGTACAAGGCTCATTTTACAGCAAGTAAGCAACAAAACAAGTATAAACAGCAATAACACCTAGTGGAAAACAAGGTAGTTTGGTGGTAACCACAGCATTCTCCTTTTATAGAATTGGTCAGGCTTCTACCATCTGATACTTGTTAAAATAAGTCTACACCAAGCCAGCATGACAGGCTTCAGTTTAGTAGGGTTTAATGAAAGAGTAGGAAATAATACCAGGCTTTTTTTTTTTTTTTTTTGCATTTCATTCACTCACTGTACATGCACATACCAAGCTGCACCATTCCAAGATGGCTGGGAATGCAAACGGTACAACCATTATAGAAATCAGTATGGAGATTTCTCAAAGAACTGAAATTGGAAATTCAAACGACCCAGCTCTCCCCCTTCCAGGTATCTTCCCAAAGATCTTAAGACACCATACAATAGCAATAGATGTGTACCAATGTGTATAGCAGCACAATTCACAATGGCTAAATCCTGGAAGCAGCCTGTGGTGCCCACCAGCAGACAGCTTGATAAAGAAAATGTGGTATCTATATATAATGCAATACTACTCAGCTATAAAGAAGGACAAATTTGAGACACTGGTAGGAAAATGGGTGCACCTGGGAAACATAATGTTGAGTGAAATAAACCAGACACACGAGCTTAAATACTGTATGGTATCTGTCATTGGAGTGAGGCAAAGTACAAACAAACAGATCAAAAGACCGATTGAAGGAGACAAGGGAGTGGATCTCTTGTAAGTGGAAGGGGCCCTGGAGATGAAGGGTGATGGGTGAGGGGAGGGGACGGGGAAATAAATAGAATAAAGATGTGCCATGTACAGGACCTTAAGACCCTCAATGAATGTAAACATCATGTGCTGTAAACATATGCCGCAACGACGAGCTGAGCTTAATGATAAGAATCAAAACAGAGGAGGGGGAAGAGAGGGGTAGAGATGGGAAAGGAGGTTAGAAAAAGGAAGCAAGTTGTATTCTGTGAACGGTTCCACTCCCGGGATGGCAGCAGGCTCCAGGGAATAGGGCAGAGACGCCAGCCTGGGTATCTAAGGGGCCCTGGACCAAAGCCAAGCCACACTCAGCAAAAGAAGGGCTCACACAGGGCTCCCCGACAGGGGGCGCTTTGAACAAACTCAAAAGCTGAATGAAAATCTACCTGTGGGGAAGAGAAGACAAAAGGGCAAGGAGGGAAATATTTACAAAGCTAGAGTTAAAGATCAATGTGGAGCCGGGCGTGGTGGCGCAGGCCTCTCACCCCAGCACTCGGGGGCGCTGAGGTAGAAGGATCTCCGTGGGTTAGAGGACAACCTGAACTACATAGCGATACCGTCTCAAAACAAACAAACAAAAATTTTTTAAAAAGTGAATGTGGCCTGCAGGAAGGTGGATTTCAGGGGAAATGACATGAATCTGGAAAGATGGGCTGTAAACTGGAGGGCTCTGTGTGTCAAGCTTACTGATGGCTATGATGGCAAATGTGTCTAACGCTTCAACAGTGAGCTTCCCTATACAGCTGTCACAGCGTCTGACAGGGTCCATCGTCACCACTGCCGCCGTCGTTGTCGTCATCCTCACGGTCATCATCATCATCGCCAGCCTCAGCCTCAGCCCCTCTAAACCATGCACAGGTTTACAGAACCATTGCAACAGTGCACCTGTTTCTCCACTAAAAAAGAAATCTGATTTAATTACATTTTATCAGTAAAAAACACTTTAGTATTTTAGTTTAATTCTAAATGACAGAATATCTTTCCATGAAATAATTTAAGGTTTCATCACCGCATTCATCTTCTTTGCCTGCGTATCAAATGAAACCTGGATATTCAGCTAAGGTATTGTGATTGTGCCCATCTCAAGTACTTTCAATAGAACGGCACACGTTCTTCTTCATACATTATTTTCTTTCTGTTGCCATCATACTGCAGTTGTTCAGAGCACAGATTCTTTTCTATGCAAAGGGAAATACTGTGCTTGACAAGTACTACTCTGCTATTTTCTGTCCCATCCTTCACCCAACTGAAATAGCTTTTAACTTCTGGACTCTATGTTATTCCATTTCAATTTATCACTTTTTCCTTAATAAAATAATATAGGTTTGACAAGTATCAATTTTAAATGTTTTAAAGTTAAGGAAAATGAGTCCTCATCATTATTGTTTCATAAATTACATCTCTGGTTATAATTTTGCTTAGATACCGTTATCCCACTTCTTCAAAATGGTAGGAAGTTAGGGTGGTTAGAAAGAGCAAGAAGTCTTACACAGCACAGCCATGTTGCTTTGGGATGATCTAAAGTGGCTCAGAGATGACAAACTGACAGACACCCTGAAAATACAAAGGCCACCTACAGCACTGCTTTTTATAATGAAGGAACTAAGAGATGAGGTTTAAAAATGTGTTCAGCATCACAAAATCAGATGACATGAATGCTTCAGAGAAGAGTTCATGGAGCACACATGAGGTCATAGCTCTTTTCTCCTTCAGGATGTCTGTTAAACAGCCTTGCTTTTAGAAAGACATCCACTAGAATGGCACTAGGGAGGAAGTCAATGTTTTATAGCCAAAAAGCATCATTTCCCTACAAGAATGTGCACATCCTTGAACTCAGAATTATTGCCCTGAGGGACTGGGAACAGCTGTTGCCTCAGCACTTTGCTATTTTTCTTTTGACTCAGAATCCAGCCCAGGGAAATTGCAGGAACTCTATAAACAAAAACAATTAAACTCAATTACATACACAATCCTCCTTCGCTGAAGAATAAGTCACAGCATCTCAGCAGTGTGCTTTTGTTTTCCTGTCCTTGCCCTCTCATAGGTGACATCTAATGATGCCCCAGTAAGTAGCTGAAGAATACAACTTCCTCAGCTGAACCTTGCCTCACACCTTATCACCACGCACTGCTGTGACAGTGAGCGGCTGCCATGCTCAGCATCATGTAAGCTACACTGCATAAGTTGGGCAGACATAGTCGTGTTGTCCTGAGACTTATACTCTATAGTAGTTACTATGGGCCTAAAAATAAAAGAAGATAACCATCTACTTTTGAAAATAAAAAGCAGGTATTTGAGCAGTTGCATGTTTTCATGTAACCGTGATTCACATAGTTACCACATTCTTTACCACTTGGCAAGGATGTGTAAGTTCTCTAGAATGTTCCTGTAACTGGAACTCAAAATGGGAAATGGAAAGCCTACACTTTTCCAGAATCTAGATGCTAGTATTAAAGTGAAGGTAATTTGGTAGAAATTGGACAACTTGGAGAACTGAGCATCCACATTATCAGTCACCACAGCCTTTTACTCCGTATGCTTTCTACACCATACGTGGTTTGGGAGCAGAAGAAAATCTGGAAGCACTTTCCCAGCTCTTAGATATATACCACTTATTTAAGGGGACACTCATTCAAGTAATGAAGGAAACATGCAGAGTGCCATATAATATAATGAAAAACCGCTTTACAAACGGCGGTGACACCCTCAAGGGTATCACACAGGCCCTGCCAAACACCAGTGCTTGATCCAGCTCAGCTTTCTAATGAGGAGGACTATGAATCTGGGCTTCCAGGAAATACTGTGCTACAGACAGCAAAATGTGGTCACAAGAGTTAAAGGCCAGGATTAACAAAACTTCTCTGCTCAAAGGAAGCATGGAAAGGTAAAACAGCTAAAAATGTTGACTTTATAGAAATTGCAGGGAATCTTCTATTTTACATCCCTCACCGTCATAGTATTGATTCAATAGTTCATAGAATATTGAACATGTATATGTGTACTCTGTGCGTGCGTGCGTGCGTGCGTGTGTGTGTGTGTGTACGCTGCAACCTTTTCCAGAAGTACTTTCTCTTCCTTTTTCTGGTTATGTATAGCTCTTTGTCTCTTGTTCTTACTGCTTTTATGGCTTTATAAGTGCTCCAAGAGTTCCTATTCCATATTCAAATACTGTGGGAAAAGCTCCCAGAATCTCATCACCTTCTTTGAAGAATAAAGTAGTGAAGGAGACTGAACAGTAGCCACAAAAGTAGGAGAAAAGTCAGGAGAGTCTGATGGCCTTCAAGTCAATAAAAGACAATACTAAGAAGAGGGAAAAAAGACTCTCCTCATCTTCTTTTGAGATTCCAGACATTTTGCAAAGCTTTAGAGAAGACAGATTTGCACATCACTGACTCACAGATGGAAGGAAGGACAGCCAGTTCCTCAGAGCCCAGAAGGTGTCCACCTTAATGTAATGGATTGAGCTGCTGATGCTGCAGGACACTTTCCTGTGGGGAAAGCTCTGGCAACTTAGCTGCTCTGTATGTTTTTCTTGTTATAAAAAAACCAGAAGACACAGACTCCACCAACTCAAATAATTAAGTACTCATAAACTGTCAGTTAAAATTCAAGTAAGTTTGGGGAAAGTTAGGTAACATTAGATTGTACTGACTTCTATAGATGACAAGGAAACATTTAAAGAAATCACTTTGTGGATCTGTATAATACAAAAATCCAAATAAGTGAATATATCTTAGGAGTTTTAAGTCCAGAGGGAAATAGCAATAGACCATTTCTAGTTGTAATCTGGTTCTCATACCTCATTCAAAGTCAGCACATTTATGATTACATAAAATTTTATTATAAAAAATAGTGTTTTACCATGTTTTAATCATCTGTCATTTCTACAAAAAAACAAGACAGCACCCCATGAAGTTATGACAGGCATTTTTCACCCTTTTATAAGAGGGAAACATATTTAAAAGAAACAGAAAGGAGGAGTGATGTTTTTGTCATAATCAAAGAAAGAAATACAAAGTAAGAACTTCAGGCCAATGAGAAGTGCCAAGTTCTTACCAGAAGTCCTTAAACCTCTAAGCCACATGTTTCCTAGCCACCAAAATGTAAGTAATAATAGCTTACCACCAGGATGTGTATAAAGATGACACTACACAAAGTTCCTAGAAAAGGCTGGTCACACTAAAAGAGATCAATAAATTAGGAAATAGACAGCAAAGTAGGACAAAAAGGGATGAAAGGGAAGAATATGCAAACATTTTGGGAAAGGAATCAGCTCCACCTTAAAATTCTTTCACAGCTTAGCTGGCAACCTTCTATCAAACTTCAATGTGCATTCTTACTTAACAAACTGCAAATGTTATATTTTTATTACTAATTACCATTGTACATTATGTTTTGACCTTGTTCAAATTGTCGTGTCTTTAAAACAATATGAAGCATTTTCCTGAGAAATGAAACAGCTGCAAACGTTACATGAAGGCAGTTTTGCAAATTAAGCTAATTTGCTGAACATTCTTGCCAAGTTGCATTTAAATATGTAGCTCGTGGAAGAGAATATCATCATGTTTCCTTCTGACATGTTCTAATTCACAGTACTACAGGTTAAATCATTACCAAATCTGCATTGAATAGCTACCCCTTGTGTGAGCTACTGTGGCAGATGAAGGATATAGGAGAATTAGGATTCATATCAAAAAGTTCATCATCTGGTTAGAGAAATGAATAAGAAAGGACAAAGAGTGAAAGTACAATCACTAATTAAATAATAATAGTAAATATTGTCTGAAAAGATGCCACCTGGTATTTATGCATGGTTAATTATTAAATTTGGAGTACAGACAACAAGTACATTTGAATTTAAGGAGGGAAATCTCTGGAGGTTAGAGAGGGCTGACCAGTGTGTGGGAATGTTTCTCTCTGTGTTTACAGCGAAACCAAATTGGGAGAGCTCTAGAACTCTTGAATGGGAGGAAATTACAAAGTGTTTCTAAGTGTTTGCTAATAAATAGATGCAACAGAAATATGCTTTTAAAATAAAACACAGGATGCTTTCCATTCTGGTGTGTTAAACTGCAGTTTAGATTGTGGTGAGAAATAAATGTGACAGTTTATCATAAAATAAAATCTTTCATGAGATCAGTAAGTGGCACGCACTCACACACACCCAAAAATACTGATGTATTTTGCTAAGCAATCTATCCTTTGGGCTTAAACTAGGAAATGTGAGTCATGTCCTTTGAGAAATATTACAGAAACAAAACCAAAATATCTTGACTGTCCACTGAGTGTCAAGCACACTCAGTTCACAGGCCACAGCTCAGCACCTCCCCAAAAAAGAAGCAGGTCACAGTTTGACTTTGTTTTCTATACAAATCTAGCCAAGAAAGATGGGACTTCAACACTGAAAGAAACCTTGCCAATAATTAATTACCAAATCTGATACAGGCACAAAAAGGAAAGCATGGCTTTGTGGGTTTGAGAAACTTCTTACAAATGTTGAGCAACAGCTCTTTGCTAAATTAGCCAATTCCAGACAGATGCCAATGTCTCTCCCTTCCTTTTCTTACCAACCCGTGGTCTGAAATGCTCTCTAAGTCTGATACAGACAAAAGGTCAGACTGAAGAGAAGAATAATGCAGGCATTGAGAATCCAAATAGAAATTGCAGTAAGTAAATCATGAATAAGCTGTGGTAATTGTTCTTTAATTTTTTAAATTTTAAAGAAGGAAAATCAAAAAAGAGAAGCTATATTTAATATTATAGATGGAAGGGACAGCAAACAAACGTTTTCCTTATTGATTATTTAGTTATCTGAGAGGCCTCTACAGAGTGTACTTTCACCGACAAAGCATCTTCGAACAATTACATTAAATGTCTTCTATGCATTTATCTTTGGTAATTAGTCTTTCCTAGATAGGAAACTGACAATGCCAAATAAAAGAGAGACTGAATCACAAGTCTTTGGAGCACTTACTATTCAAAAATGAGTAATGCATTACAAGTATCACTAGAGCCATATTCTTTAGCTTTCATGTATTTGCTGAAAGACAAGTATGAATACAGCTATGACAACAGTTACCATGGAAGCAGCTTTTGCACCCTTCCTGCATAGTAACAGTTAATTTGATGCAATAATCCAGGAGCCAAGGTACTATTCACCTTGTTCTTTCTCCTTAATTCCTACATCCTCAAACTGTATTCCAATGAAGGCTTCTCTCTCTGCTCACACTTCTGCCATGAAGCAGGAATGTACACTGTCTTTCTAGCCAGAATTATTGAACACCGCTAAATAAATCTCAATTAAAAAACAGAATATACATACATTTTGGAAAACAAAAGACATCTACCTTTCTGCTTAATGTCTGTGATTCATTACCCAACCTTCTTTTAAAATTTTTCGCTTATATAATGATAATACTGTACCAAAAGACAAAGGCCAGAACTCCTTGAGGAGCCTATTCCACCCTGATGGTTGGAATATTGGCTGCACCCACCAGGTGGAATCATGTCAATTCAAAAATCCCTGCAGCGTCCCTGCAGGATGTATATATAACTTGGGTCTTCACGAGCACCACATAAGGATCAGTAACTAAGGAATGAGTCTGAGATACAAAACAATAATTATGGCCCAGCAATGCAACAGTTCACTTGACCATGTGAGATCTAGCAAACCATAAATGATATAAAGTAGACACATTTCTCCCTCACTACAAAACTACTGAAAACTTGTAACCCAGGGAAGCTGAGCAGACTTGTCCAGGATGGACCTCTCTTTTCTTGAAATCCTTACTTCAACTTTTCCCCACAGGTGAAGCTCATACTGCTTCTGACCGGTAATTTCTGTTGGAAACTTTATACCAGGGTTGTTATTTCTATTTGCACAAACTTTTTCTGATTCTGCTTATAATAATACTCAAAGTTCTCTGTTTGCCCTCCTAAGAGGTCTTTGCTTTCCTTGACCAGTCTCTGCAAGATGCACATCCTAAGCTGTGAATTATGGAGATGAGAACTCTTTTGCCTATAGGCACCCATACATAGCCCTTTAGGTTTAAGGAGCTGTATGTTTTCTGGTCCCCAGCTGTGTCTGGCCCTATTATTTGCTCACAATGCTGACCTCATATGTGATCACTGATGAGTTGCATTCTATCCCCTATGATGGAAAGAGTAACTTTCAAACAGGATCCTAACAAAATGGACTCAGTCATTTTACACAACAAACCTACTAAGTAACACTCTTAAGGCCTATTCTTAGACACAGAGGCTCAAGATTACTCTGTTTCATAATTTAATCAAAGCAAATGTAATGTGCAGTAGTTGTACTTTAGCCAAAGTTAGGTATGGAAAGCTAGTACGACTTCATGTTCTCTAACATGCAATTTCCATATATTTGTGCAAATTATCAACTATTCAGCCTATATTCATACAAATATTTAGCATGTAGAATAATGGCCATCATACAGAAAATATTATTTATTTTAGTAAGCAAATTACAGTCTCATGAAGTAATGTTTTAGATTTATTAAAATATTTTATTTCCAAATGAGAACCAAGAAATTACATGGAATTTTGGAGACCTATAAAAATAAAAATAATACTTTGACATATATCAGTCTCCTCAGATTCTGTACTAGCTCATTAGCTTCAATATATACATAAAATCATTTATTTACTCAACAAATAATCATATGTTCCTCCTGTTTCAAGCAGAAGTGCTGATCTTACAGAGACTTCATTTACATGTATGTCAAGGAAGGGGGAGTAATATAATCAACAAATCCATTTAATGCAAGTGATAAGTACTACAGGTTAGAATATTAAAGCAATAAATGGCAAAGAGAGTTAGGCAGTGTGTGGTATAGAGTGGTGACAATTTTAAATAAGACAGCCAGAGAAGGATTCTTTGAAAGATGGCCCTTGAGCAAGATGGGAAGCAAAGGCACAAGCCATGTGCAACCCTGGAGAAAGAGAATTCCAGGCTGACGTGAAAGCCCTAAAGCAAGGGCAGGCTCAGTCTGTCGAAGAATAGCAGTCAGGCCAGTGTGGCTCAAAGGGAATGAAAGACAGTGAAGTCCAAGAACTAATGAAGAGTCCCTTCCAACCTCTGGGCTACTGTAAGAACTATGCTTGCGCATTTAATGCAACAGGAAGTCAGTGAGGTGTGCCAAGATCAGATCTCCAGGATCAAATGTTCACTCAAGACTACAGTGTTGCCAGTGGACTAAAGAGGAGCCAGTGGCAAGAGAAACAGCAGAAAATCCAATTAGAGGTTACTGCACTAAGCCAGGTGGGAGGTGACAGTAGTTTGGACTTCAGTACCAACAATGAAATTGATGAGAAGTGGTCAGATTCTGGGCAGACAATGAACACTGTCAAGGGGAGTTGCTTATACATTTGATATGAGTTATGGATAAAGCAAACTCCAAAACGTTTGGCCAGAGTAACAAAAAGGAGCAAGGAAATTAGTGAGCAAAGGAAACTACAGGAGGAGGAGGTGGTGTAAGAATTCAGGACCCCATTTGGGACTTTCTACATTTGATACGCGCAGTAGATATGCAGGTAGAGATGTAAAGTAGGCAGTCAGATGTAAGGCAAGTATCCTTGGTATCAGTGAAAGATATATCCTTTAATTAATGCTCGCTGTAGGATTAAGGATGGAGTAGCAAACCAGTGTAAATGACTATGCATATGAATTAATGAATATATATTGCATATACAAACAAAAATTCCAGAAAGAACTAAAAGAAGAGTAAATTCAGCAGAAAACTTACTGTCTGACATAGCTAGGATTTAAATGACATAGCTAAGATAAACAAGAGAAATTATAGAAGTTACTATAAAGCAATTCATACACTATGTTTTTAAATAAACATTTTCAACTAGAACAATGTCACTTTGGAATCCAAGATATATTACACACAACAAAATCTCCCAAAAGAACTGAAAGCCGAGATGATCATTTTCATGTGTTTTATACCTACTTGTTAAAATCACGTAGGAATGATCATCAAATGGTACTTTTCTTACCAATCAAATGTTATCTGCATACATGTATATATGTCAAATATAAACATTACAATATTAACCTCTGATTTGCTCAAAATCCATTTCCATATTTTAGAAGTTTGCTCCCCTTACTGTTTTTAGTATTTCAAACCTATTACTATTTTTAGGCCTACTTGTAATATACCCCATTTCAAGAATTTTTTAAAGGTGTACAGCTGGGTGTGGTGGCACACACCTATAATCCAAGCACTCTGGAAGACTGAGGCAGGAGGATTGTAAATTCGAGCCCAGCCTTAGTAACCTAGTAAGACCTTGGCTCAAAATTTAAAAAAAAAAAATTGAAAAGGCTCTGGTTCAAGCCTTAGTAACGAATAAAATAAAATGAAATAAAATGAAATGGTATAAACTTAATGATTTTAATTTGCTGTCTGTATCTTTCATTTCAAGGGGCTGATCGCAAGTCACAGAAATTAAGTTATATTGCACATCCTCCTAAATAATGTACATTTCTCAAAATCTCTTACTAATGTAGTGAGCTTTATCTTGTGAAATACAGGGACAAAAAGATTCCACAATATTTTATAAAGTCTCTCCTCTCCTACATTTGTTCCCTGGGCTGCTATTCAAGTAAGCAAATGACAGGAAAGAAATTTTCCTTGAATATCTTCTTTAAAATCACAATGCTTCAAAGTATTTTTAAAGTGGCAACAAATAAGAAATAAAAAAAGCAATTTTTACAATTTTAAATTATTTCAATTATAGTTATTTCAGATGATATTTTTATTAACTGAAATAAGCAAATAACTATGTCAGGACAGTATTTAGTTTATCATAATTACAGAGCACATCACACTATTAATATTTAATAAGTAGTCCAAAATAAAAACTACTTAGCATGAATTTTTTTCCAAAGATAGAAGACTATAATAAATTCAATACTTTTTAAAAATCCTATTTCTATGAAGACTTCTAGCACACTCTTTTCTTCCTGCCTTCCATTCCAGCAAACACTAAATTAGCAAGCTTCCTACAAAATAAAAATTGTAGGGTCTGCAAGAATATTGCAGTACTTATGCCAAAGCAGCAAAAGACCAAGCTTTCTGGCTCAGTGAAAAAAATGGATGTAATACAGGAAACGGTTAAGTGACAGAAAGGTAACAGTGTCCACTTTCCTAACTTCGGGGTTTGCATGTTCTACTTCAGGGTTTCTTGTCCTCAGCACTATTGACATTTGAGTCTAGATGTCCCTTTGATGTGGTGGCCTGTCCTCTGCATGTGCACTGTGCTATGTGCAGCAGCAGCCCTAGCCTCTACCCACAAGACGCCTGTAGCATCGCACCCCCAGTATCTCCAGTCACTGCCAAAATTCCTCTGGGGGCCCAAACTGTCTCTGGTTGAAAAGCCCTGCTCTATATCCACAGGGGCTACATGCATATGGATTCCTCTGGATGTGCTGCCTTTACACAAAATTCATTCAACTTTATTTTCAAAGATCATGTGCAGCTATCAGCAAAGCCTTTGAAACAAAACAGCAGGAAACAAGTGGCACAAACAGTAAAGGGGAGTTTAGTTCTTTCAGTAGTTAAATGTAATCCACCTGAGAAGAAGCAGATTTTTCAGAATTTATATCCATAGAGAGCCCCACGAATTAAACTACAGGTCTAAATCTGCCAAATGAGCTTACACACATCCTTCAAAACATAATAAAGAAAGAAAAAATACAGCTATCCACACAATCCAAAACTTTGATCTCGGGGCTGGGGATATAGCTCAGTGGAATAAGCGCCTGCCTAGCAAGCACAGGATCCTGAGTTCAATCCCCAGTACCGCCAAAAAGAAAAAAAAAAAAATCCAAAACTTTGATCTCTTATAAGGATACTAAGTATTACTTTCTTTCTTTCCAAAGTGGCAGCTTCTTTCTATCTTCTGAAATGTCATTTGGTGACTCAAAAGAAAATAACTATAATTTAAACAGCAAGAAAGGAGAATAGATAAGTTGGGATGTGGGCTCTGTTTAGAAGTTACGAGGCTGGCTTTCCACAACCTGTATAACCTCCACTCCCTGGGGGACACGACCAGTCTCTAAGTATTGGGTGTCTGCTAATAGCCCCCACATTTCACCTCATCACAAACTGCCCCTGACACCAGGGCTAAGGAGTCGCTCGCCACACACAGAGATGACAGGCCATCCTCAGAGTTGAGCAGGCTGGTTCCTGGGCTTCTTTCCACACTTTCCTCTAACACATCCTAGGATACTTCCCTCCCAGTGATTCCTCAGCAACCACCCAGGGCAGGCCGTACTATCTCTACCCTGAACACCCATGGGCCCCTCCTAACTGGTCTCCTCATGGCCAGGTTAGCCATACAATGACTGCTAAAGCTGGATATGGTGGTGCACCCCTGTAATTCCAGTGCTCAGGAGACTGAGGCAGGAGGATCGTTGCAAATTTGAGGCCAGCCTGGGCTACGAAGTGAGTTCAAGACTAGTGTGAACTGCATAGTGAAACCCTGTCTCAAAAAGACCAAAAAAAAAAAACAAAAACAAAACAAACAAACAAAAAAAACTGCTAAAGCCATGGAAAATTCAAAGTATATAAAAAGTAAAGGTAAGGACATAGTGGAAGAAAATGAAGGAGTTTGCCCTAGTATGACATATCACCTTTCATAACAGCAAGCAGAAGACAATCTCTTAGGTTGATGGAAATCTAAAAATAGGGCAGAGGTAAATTATTTAATGTTCCAAGAATTAAAAAAACAGAAATTCAACAGCCTTTAATGAGTACCAGGAAAGAGACTTGCTGTTCATTTTATACTTTTATGAACTTCGAATTTTTAGCTCTTGTAGGTAAATCCATCAGAGTAATCACTCATTTTACTCAAGATATTCACACTAATTTTACTTGCGTAAGTTATGCAAATTGGTCATTGGCTTTTCACCTGTTTGTCATTTCTTCACTCTGCTTTCTCAGCACTGCTTGTTGGAATTTCCTCAGCAGAAGCTGCCTTGCCCAGTGATTTGGGTGATAAACCAGGGGCAATGTGATCCAGCCAGCAGCTCTTCTATTGCAAACCATTCCTTAGCTCCTTCTCTGCTTCTGTTTCTCAATAACTCTTTTTTCCTTGAATCACCTCACACTAACCACCCAGGACGCCAACTACTCTTCAGTTGTAAATAACAAGCACCCACATTTATAATTCCTACTCTGTGTCCAATATGCCCAAATCTCAGGAGCCAGCTACTCTGCAAATGCAGGCACCACTGGGCAGAACAGAGGATCCCTTACTCAACAGCCCATAGCCATACTTCAGCCCACAGCATCCCAGTCACCATATTGGGTACTTCACAGAATGGTAGGGCCACGAGTGGTCCTAGAGAATAAACTCATCCATGTTAAAATTACCAAGACTTACAACTATGCAAATCATAGACCTCATACAGACAGACCAAGTCAAAATATTTTCAGCAACCTACCAATATGGTTCCAAAAACACACCAAAGTTTGAGAACCTCAAATCTAATTCAATATCTTTATTTTTAAAATGAAGACATTTAAGTCCAGAGAGATAAGTAATTTGTCCCAAATTGGCTACCTAATGCACAAACAATTAATTATTCTATTTGTAGTCTAGTCTTTAAAAAATATAAGATAAAACATATAAAATCTAATAGGGGGAAATAACGGCTAATATACTGAATGGTGAAAGATGAAAATCTTTTCTTCTAAGATCAGAGAGAAAATAAAGACATTTGTTCTTGCTGTTTCTAATCAACACAGTCATTGAAGTCCTAGCCAGAGCAACTAAGCAAGAAAAACACAGTATCCAAATTAAAAAGCAAGAGATACAATTATCATTAGCAGATGACATGACCTTAAAAGTAGAAAATTCTGAAGGGTCCACAAAACAATCTGTAATAAATGAATTCAACTGCTATAAAATACAAAATTAAGTTGAGTGCAGTGGAGGCTGAGGCAGGAGGATCGCAGTGAGTTTGAGGCCAGCCTGGATGATGTAAGTGAATTCAAGGCCAGCTCACACTACAGTGAGATCCTGTCTCAATAAAAAAAAAAATAAAACAAAGATACAAAACACCCCAAAACCAGTTTCATTTCTGTTCACTAACTATGAACATCTGAAAGAGAAACTAAGAAAAGAATTCCAGGCACAGAAGCATCCAAAAGAATAAAATACTTAGGAAAAACACAGCTGAGGAGGCAAAACACTAGTATACTGAAAACTGCTAAAAAAAATTTTTTTTAAATGCATATAAATGTAAAGACATCAGGTGTTCATGGATTAAAGGCTCAGCACTGTTAAAAGGCCAGTGACACAAAGCACTCTACAGATTCAGTACAAAGCCTAAATCCCAGTGCTATTTTTAGCAGAAATGAAAAAAATTATAGTCAATCCCAAGAAACCTCCCCAAACTCAAAACAATCTTGAAAAAAGTACAGGGCCTGGGGTATAGCTTAGAAGTGGCTTAGAAGTCAGCACACCCTGGGCCCTGTGTTCCTTCCCAGCAATAGAAAAGGAAGGGAGGGACAGGGAAAGATAGGAAGGGAGAGAAGAGCGAAGGGGTCATATTTCCTTTTCAAAACTTACTAAAAGGCTACGGTAGTAAAAGCAGTATGGTACTGACATAAATACCAATGGAATGGAGTAGAAAGCCCAGAAATAAACCCTCACATATGTAAATCAATGATCTTCAACAGGGATGCCAAGACCATTTAAAGGACAAACCACAGTGTTTTCACCAAATGGTGCTGCAAAAAGTGAGGTGGACCCTTCTCTTACACCATATGCAAAAATTAGCTCAAAACAGACCCAAGGCCTAGACAAATGACAAAACTTAAAATGACAAAACACAGAAGAAAACAGTTGCGGGAACAGGAAAAAGAGCTTTGTAACATTGCATTTGGCAATGGTTTCTTGAGGATGACACTAAAGGCACAGGCAACAAACTATATTACACATTATCAGAATTTAAAATGTTTGTGCATCAAAAGACATTGTCAACAGAATGAAAATTCAATCCACAGCAGAAAATATTGACAAGTGATATATCTGATCAGGCATTGTTACTCAGACTGCATTAGGAAATCTTATAAATCAATAAAACAAGGAGATATTTCTCCAAAGAAATATACATATGACCAAGAAATAAATGAAAAGATGTGAGGCACCATTTCACACTCATTAGAATGATTGATACAAAAAGCAGAAACTGATGCGTGTGAGGGTGTTGGAACTGTTGAACACGACTGGTAGGAACAGAAAATGGCATCTCTGTTGCAGAAAATGACAGGGTGGTTCTGAGATTATTCAAAACATTCAAGATAAAACTATTAGGTAATTTAGCAACTCTACTTGGAGGTACAGGCTCAAAAGAAGTGAAAGCAGGGATTCCAACAGATATACGGACATTCATATTCACAGCAGCATCATTCACAAAAGCCAAAAGGCAAAAACAACCCAGTGTCCATTAGTGGACAGACGGATAAATAAAATAGTACAGATATGAAATGGAATATTAGTCAGTGTTCAAAATGAAGGAAATTCTGATACATGTTACAGGTGAGTGTACCTGGAAGATACTACGGTAAATGAAATAAGCCAGTCATGAAAGAACAGACGTTACACAATTCCACATAGATGAAGTACCAAGAACACCAGTTCACAGACACAGAGTAGAATGGTGATCAGCAGTGCTGGGGAGAAGAAGGAATGGGGAGTTATTGTTTAGGGGGCAGGGTTTTAGTCCAAGAAGATGAGAATCTTCTGAAAATGGACGCTGTAAAGGTTGCATACCAGTGTGAATGCACTCAGTACCACAGAATGTACGCTTACAAGGTTACATGGCAAGTTTTAGGTCATGTAAACAAGTTTTAATCATGCAGGAACTAAACTACCGGTCCTCCTTCCTCTCCAACATTTTTTTCACTTCTTATTGATATACTCGAACCTCAGCTTGTAGCACATCCTGAAGCACTCCCTGTGAACAATTTTCTTTTCAGTATCTGAGCTGCTCGCTTTGGCAGCACTTATACTGAAACCGTATCTCAGTTTGTATTCACTTTTCTGTGGCCACCCTTCCCCGTGTGAAGCCCAAGCCTCCAGTGCTATCTATTTCCTTTCACCCTTAGCCCCGTCCGCAGCCCACACCATTCCTGAAGACTTCGGTGACCACTGAGAAGCTTCTCTTCTTTGTCCTTAAGCAATTTCCCCGTCCCCGGCTACCAAGAAGGAAGCACCCCTTCCATGCCAAAAGAAAAAGAAAAGAAAACCCAGTTGATCCTCACTGCTGCCATCGCAGAAACCGTTCACTTGTTCCACTGCAGGCCAAGCTGAGAAGCACCAGCCCTCTTCCTCTAATAAGACAAGAACTGCCTTCTCCCACACCATCTCTGGATAGCGAGAGGCAACTCTCAATAGGTCACAATGTCAGTGAATGCTTTTCGGTGTTGTTTGTTTTTTTTTTTTTTTTTTGTGACTGCCATAAAGAATGACTTAATCATCTTAACTGCATGGTCTAAGATTTGAAATTAGGAAAACAAAATTTTTAAATCAAAATGTGAATTAAACAAAAATAGGTAAGTTAGTTAGGTTTTTTGTTTGTTTATTTTTGTTTTTAGTACTGGGGATCAAATCAACCTTGTTTTTTTGAGACAGAGTCTCATTAAGTCACTAAGTGCCCAGGAAGTCAAACTTACAATCCTCCTTCCTCAACCTCACTTGGTACTGAGATTACAGGTGCACACTACTATGCTCAGGTAGTTTATTATACTTAAAACCCTTCTGTGAAAGTAATGGTTCAATCCAATAACATAAAAAGCATTTCCTGCTCTCCAATTCTAGTAACTAGTAACAGCTTAATTTTCTTCAGTGACCACATTATGACTGGAAGGGCAAAGTCACCCTGGGCACAGGGGAAGCCCTGGGAGGCTGCTGAGCTGAGGGGTGACTGATCCAGAAGGGATGTAAAAGGATCACACCTGCTGGTGTGTGCAGAACACCAGCATGGAGCGGAAGGTTGAGAGCAGGGTGGAAAGCTGGGAAGGCACTGGAACAACAAAGCAGGAGGTGACAGTGGATGAGGTCACACGGGCAGCAGTGGACAAGGGGTCAGCTTCTGAAGGGAGAGTGAGATCTGACAGCTTAAGGTGATGCTTTTAAAAAGCAAAGGGAAGAGGCTCTGAGCCTTTCTGAGCTTAGAAGATGATTTCCCTTTATACAGATGGGAAGGAAATGGGAGGAACAGGCAGGGGTCAAAGATGTTACAACTGAGAACTCCAGTTTGGATAGACTGAGCTTGCTTTGCCTAGTGGACATGCACTGGAGACATGATAGACAGCAGGGAGGTAAGTCTGGGGAACAAGAGAGGGATTGTGCTCTCTAGGAAAGGACCGAGATTCTTACACGTCATATCCCAAGCAAGCATCTCACTCAAATGAGTGTTTAAACGTTTAACATGCAAGAATGCAAGAATGTCCAGGAGAACAACCAAGAAAAAGTAAACTGGACAGACTAAATTGTAAGCACACTATTTGATCCGTAGGCCTTAAAAAGGTTAAGATCATCAAATAAAAGAACAAATAAAAAGAAAAATACAGATTTAATTAATTGGAAAAGAAAAGATGCTAATGAAACATTTCTGAAAACTATTTTACATACCACGATAAAGACAAATAATAACAAGATGACATGTTATGTCCCACATACAGTCTAATCACTGTACAGAGAAGGAAGTCCGTTATGTCACCTAGGGTAGCCCAAAGCAATCAGCAAGGTAATAGTGGGAGTTCACTAACTCCTGTTAGCCATAACATATAGGAGGAGAAATCTGGTGTGATCTTGTTTTGGTTAGGATGCACAGCTCAAGACTTTAAGTCCTGGCTGCAGGATGTTCAATTACATCCCAGTGTCCAAATAACAGCAGTTGTAGATCTGACACTTTTCCTCTGTGAACTGTCTTTCCAGTTAGGACGCCCATGTGCTATTCTTTCTGTCATGGTTTCATCACTGCTCCATTCTGTTTCAAAAGCAGAAAACCATCAATAGCAGGTAAAAGTGCCATATTCCTTGGGTTTGGTTTGTTTGAGAATTGGAGCTGGGGGACAGAGGTGGACGGACATCTAATTGGGACATTTCAAATGGAAATTGTCATCAGCATGCACATTATTTAAGTACAAGTAGTTGGGGCTGCACCACACCCTCAATGACAATTAGCTCAAAGAAGAAAATAGTTCACCTTACCGTTTTCCCTCACAGGCTTTCCCAGGCTGCCCCACAGTGCCCTGGTTATTGGCAAACATCTGGGGAAACTCAGCCTCTCTCCCAGTGTACAAGCACCGGGTCTCTGTATCTGCATGGCTCAGGAGACTGCAACCTCTAAGGCACCACGCACACCCTGTTCACACAGCTGCTCCTCCTTACATCCTCTGCTGCCTGACATGGATCCCACCAATGCAGCTGCAGCCACAAAACCGGAAGACCAGAGAACCGCCCTCCCCACAAGGACCCTCACAATCACCCCTAAACCTGTCTTCTTCTTTTTATAAAAGAAATCTTTTATTCACAAAAGAGCAGTCACAGCTTGGACTGCCTAGGCCTCTGGTCAGTAACTAGTAAGTCTAATTTACTGAGAACTTCCAAATAGCCAGCGCTGTATAGGGCAACGTACACTGGTGATCCCATTTTGTCCAGCATAGCCTCTGGTGTTGGTACTCTTAATGTCTTGTTTATAATGAAGTTGGGACTTAGAGAGGGTTTAGAGAGACTGAGCAACTTGCTCAAGCACGAGTAACCTCTGGGAACCGCAGAGGTCTCAGAGCCCTAACCCTTAGAATCCCAGGCCAATCTCCTCTATTACACAATAACAAAAGTACTAAGGACAGTCAAAGAGCAATTCCTGGCATTCTAAACAGCATAGAAAAAAATTATGTTTATCCCACAAATACAAAGAACATCAGATCATTGACATGCCAATTTCTTCTCAGTTAAAATATCATCTCAATGCAGCAACACTGGTTACACTGCCTTTCACATGTTAGCAAAATGGATATTATCTCATCTCTTTAACTAGTAAAAAGATAAAGCATAGCTTAAACAGTTTTTACTAAATTCAGCTTATTTCAAAGACCTACTGCATATTCATAGAGTATAAGAAAATATTTTCCAAAAACAGAAAAGCTATTTCTGGAATGGTTCAAATATCTGACATATGTCTTAGAAAACCCAAACATGACCTGCCCTGCTTAGTATAGGAAGGAGAACATGACAAAGGTAAAAGAAAATTAAGGTGAGCAGACGAGCCAAGGATTGTACAAAAGCCAGCAATTTAAACAAGAAATTTATCTAAAATACTCATTTAGGGAACAAAATTAAATGGCAAGAAGTCGAGTTGTTCACAGAGCAACACCAAGGAACATGTGTGGGTGTGTACACATGTACACAGTTCAGGTGTCACTCACTCATAAGTCCCGGTCATCAAGAGGTAGGGTATCCGAAAGGAACAGAAACTTTCCTAGTGAGCCAGATGAAGTATGAGAACAGAACAGAGCCTCGAAGTCGACAGTCAAGGTTCTGCTCATTCTGGTCATGCTAATAATTCCCAAGGCCTGGGAGACTGACCTGACTTCTTAGGATTTAATTTTCTCATCCAAACAAAGAAATAATAATCACCTTGGTAGTTATAATTTGAGGACGCTGTGTGTCTATATATATGTGACAGTGCCTAACAAAACTGTAGAGCCAATACAAAAGCTGTATCTTACATTTATTGCTACCAAGGTATGGAAGAGTTGCATTGCAAGTTGATTTAATGCGTTTCACTTAGCTGAAAATGTAAAGAGCAAGGAAACAAATGGAGGAAAGGGGATTTCTCTAAGCATTGATTGATTTACATGGTTAATGGATCCCATTTGCAATACCACTACTGTATGTATGGTATTAGCAGGCCTACTGACAATTAAGACAGTATAAAAGCCCCAATTAAGTGCCCTAGACAACAACATGATACAATAAATTCTTCACTGTCAACACATGAAAAGAAGCTTTAGACCAGACACCAGAATTCAGCAGACGCTCAAAAACCAATTTCCCCATTGTCCCGCGGAGATTTTTTGTGATATTCCTCCAGCTATGCTTAGATCTGACTACTTTTAAATAGAATCTTCTAGCCCCACTGAGGGCAAAGGAAGTAACCTGGAAGCATGTGTTGCCTGTTTCCACCTAGAATTAAAAATGAGATAGGACAATTCCCTCGAGTGGACGCTGCCATGCAGATCAGCAAGAGGTGAGTGTCCCAACTATATAATTACAGATCAGCGCTCAGGAGCTAAACAGTCGCTTATCAGGGGGTCCTATTTATACTTCTGTTCATGGGTTTATTGGAACTTAATAACTCTGTAATTAGTGTCTGCCTGCAAAGGAGAACTGCTTGAATATCCATCCTTTAGGTGGCTTAGAAAAACATGATATTGTTTTTGAAATCTGGGTGCGTTTTTTCTCTTTTTAAAATTAAAAATATAAATAAATATTTTTTAAAAAAGAAAAATATTTAGAGGTAAGGTAGATCTTGTTAACAAATATCTTTTGCAATAGAATTGAAAGTAGAACTCAAATTTATCAAACTGAGAAGTTGTAGATGAGGAAATTAGCTTCTCTCTGCCCACTCTTTAGCCAGAGGAGATTAGCCAGAGGAGACACCCACATAACAAAATTTCATTCAAAACACCGAGGCAATTCATAGCTGCTCCAGAATGGGTGCCCAGAGATGGAGAATTTCATTCGAATTTGCCATGAATGAACATGATGGCCTTTAACACCTCACTACTCTGAGTAAAATACAAGAACTGGGTCTACTATTTTTATAATAAAATTCTTAACATTAGATTCCATTAAATTTTTGCTGAATGTATATAAGCCCTAAACACATGGACTCGCCTGTAAAACTGCAAAATTCGGACACTCAATGAGCTTTGAATGAATGAATTACATGAATGATTGAGTCTCTTATATGGTTAAAGGGCGCCTGTATCAATTAGGGACTGAATAGTGTGTATGAATAAAGCCTTTTGATTACATACAATCTTGAAAGGAAGAAAATATTTCTATTCAAAATACTCAGGCACAAATAATATTACTCTTCTTAAAGGTGTGCATAGCAAGATCTTCTGAAGCTGAAATTTAACAGGAACAGACAGGGTTTGTGCCTGAGAACACATTCCTGGCAGATTAGGTTCTTGCCATTAATCACAAGGGTTTTCCACAAGTGGTCCAGAGCATGGACAGATATGAATGGAATCCTCCATGCAAAACTGCCTCCTGCCCTACTCTGACCTTTGGATAAAGAGGCCTAGAAAAATGCTCAAAGCAGAAGGGAGCAGCAAGTGTGTGGAATGAGAGGGAAAGCAGGGGTTCTCTGGAGAATTTTATATCCTCTCCTCCCCTCTACAAGGAAAATTTACCCAGCAGAAGGTATGCTTGTTGGGTGTGGATAAAGGGAGTCACATGATGAGGTAAAAGTTCATGAAGATTAATCTGTCGGCAGCGAGGCTGATGGATTGACAGGGAAAGTGACAAGAGGGAATGACAGGAGCACAATGCAGAGAGAGGAGGAGGCAAGGATTCAAGGGAGCAGAATCAGGAGTTAAAATGCAACTATTTATAGGCAGGAGATGGAGGCGAGAGAAGAGTGGAAGACAGCTCCAAGGTTCATGCTTAGATGGCCAGGAAGCATCTACCTGGGCAGGGTAGGAGGGGCAGTGCTCTTCATGCTTATCTATTTCATGTCAGGAAAGGCCACCAACCCTGGGCAGTGCCACTGGGGGAAGGCTCTTGGGTCCTTTTCTGAAGGATAGTGGCCCATCCTCTTAACTAAGCCTGAGAACAATTGAAGACAGAATGACCTCAGTAGCTCTACATGAGCAAGAATGAGTGGACCTCTGAGCACACAGCGAAGAGCAGTATTGAGAGATCCGTGCTGAAGCAAGACTTCCAATGGCACAACTCAGCTCTGGGCTGCACAGATTACTCAAGGGTGAAACGATATAAAAGGCCTGAACTTTATGGAAGAAAAGAATCAAAGACTAGGGCTCAACCGCCAATATCCACGAGGGCCATGCAAACAAGAGCAATGAAGAAGAGTGTTAGGCACAAGGTGTCTAGGTCTATTTCTGTTGCTATAACTGAATACCACAGACTAAACAACCTATAAAGAATAGAGGTTTATTTAGCCCACGGTTTTGGAGACTGGAAAATCTAAGAACATAGTACCAGTCCCGGGAGAGATCCTTGCTGCATTACAACATGACTGAGAGTGCCACGCAGCAAGACAGGTGAAGTGTGCCAGCAGGGATCTCATCTCCTCTTCCTATCAAGCCACTAATGCCACACATAACACCACTGCCACACAGTCTCAGCTTGTCAATGCCTGAATTCATGTTGTTGCTGTTGTCAAGGTGTTTGTGGTCTGTCCCCTCCCGACGGAAGGTGAGATCCCCGAGGAGTCACATGAGTGGCGTTCAATCAGTAAGTATTCACCTCGCACTCACCCAGGACTCGCCATGGGTCGCGGAATGAATCCAAACCTTTCCCGCCTTCCTGCGGCTCCGTCACACTCCCTCTCCCTCCAGCATGGGCTCTGGCAAGGGAAGACCTGGGTTCAAGCCTACCTGTCTGCTCCTTCCTGTTAGCCTGTAAAGACGCTAAGTATACATCTCAACTGCTACATACTCAAATAGCTTCCCTGGAGCTCCTAGTGAACCAAGTAGTAATTTTTTTGGTTGGCTGCAAATGTAAGAACAACTGCCTGACTTTCTGAGGTTTCCCACATGTGCACTCCTGCTGCTTCCCTCAACCAGGCCAGCACCTGCAACCCCTGCCTTGCTGTTCTGTACTTCTTTCTTCTTTCTACCAAACCTATCTTCCCAGGGATCTTTAGGGCCAGCCCACTTCTTCCTCCATGAGGTTTTCTCTGACCCCCCGGGGCAAAGGTTATTCTCCCCTCTGGGTGCCCACAGCTTTCTGTTCTTAGAACCAGTAACTGCATAGACACAAACCACATCACCAGCTGCCTGCATTCTATCCCCCACAGAGGTAGTGGCCACATGTCGCCGCCCCACCTTCCCCAGCCTAGTGCACTGCCTGATTCAAAACAGATATTCAATAACCATCTGCAGAATCAGCCAAGCCTAAGCAACCAACAGAGGTGAACCTGATTTACCGGAAATTAGAGAGCGGATAGACACACGCTGCTCTTCCACTGAGCAGGACTTGTAGCAACAGCAGATACTAGCACAAAGCTCCTGTTTAGCCCACTAATGGTACACAGCAGTGACAGGATCACACCCAGGGGACACATTCCAAGACCTCCAGTCTCAAATCTTGGCTCATATCAAACTCTACATAGAGTACTTTGCCTTTTCCTGTACATGCATACCTAGGATGAAATTTAATGTATACATTAGATATAGTAAGAGATTAACAACATAATAAAATAGAACAATGATAAAGTGTAATAAAAACTATGTAAATATCTACCCCCCCAAATACCTTATTTTACTATAGCACTCTTCTTACTCACAACTGACCCCAAGTAACTAAAACTGCTTAATGGAAAATCATGGATACAGAAAGGCAATTACATAGATATGGTTGCTATTGTAAATAATATAAACACAGAGAAACTGTTAGTGGCTTATGCAGTACCAAAAACTCAAGACCACAGTCACCCATTCTACTGACCCAGCACAGTGCTAGAAATGCATAATAGAATTTTGAGGCTCTTTTTAAATTATGATTTGATTATAACATGAAATTTTACAGAAACCACTACACTGTATGAGTGTTCATTCATCAATTCATTCAACCAACATTTACTTAATGCCCACTCTGTGCTAGGCATTGCCAGTAAAAGCATGAGAAGTCCAAATTTTATATACCTTAATTTTGTAAAAATGGAAAGGCCATTAACAAATACAAAAGTTTATATTATAATATAACCTAAGCGCTGGTACTCTATCAGGTCTAATTGTCTGTGACAATTCAGACTTGTCAAATAATCAAGTTCACACAAGTAAGTTATCAGAGCCATCTCCACAATATTAACCACAAGATTTTAAAAACATTTTTAGCCACAACGTGGGCTTGTGAAAGAAACTTCCAATAGAGAAATTTTCCCCATGTCCCACAATATGGGACTTTCTGTTGACTTCTTAAAACTGATTCCTGACATAAGGGTCATGCTCCAAAGTTGTAAAATGGTATAAAGACATTTCATAGGAGAAAGACCGGGGACCACTTGTCCCAAACTCCTCTTTCTGTTGTCCCACACAAAGAAAAATGGAGCAGCTGGCTTCACAAAATGTGGAACCAGTCTTGTGCTGGAGTAGGACACAAAATATAACTAGCACAATCTAATTTCACTTAGGTCTGCGGTATAGCTCAGTGGTAGAGCGTGTGTTTAGCATGTAGGACTCCTTGGGTTCAATCCATAGCACCAAAAGTGTAAAAATATAAAAAGAGAATTCACTAAACTTCTGTTTCTTTTCACTCTTCAACCTAAAGTAGTGGGAAGTAGAGAAGGCCTCTCTACCTAAAGTCAGTTCATAGCAGGAGGTAATTTTGTTTGAAAGATTCCATCCACATCTGTCTTAAGTCTGGATCACCTTCCCCCAAACCATTCTATGCCTCAGATAATATACTTCTTGCATTTCCAAATCAGAAGAGAAAGAAAATCCTAAGGCAACAGGATATAAGCCAAATAATTTGTGACCAAAGGAAATTTTCAGGAAAAGGCTCCTGAACTTCCTAGGCTCTGACCTGATAGGATTATCCCAGAATGAATAAAGGATGTAAAGTGCGCCTCCTGATTTTTAAATGTATGCTTTATTTATATACTGCATGAATGGCTAATAAAACGCTTATGTTTCATATTGACACTATTCCACCTAGGCACATGAAAGTGTCTACAAATGGAAAAGGTAAATCCTGATAACAAAGAGAAAAAGAAAAGGCATGTTTTTTGCTCCTCCATTCTCACACGTTTGACACCAGATGTACAGGAGCTTTCTCCACACACACCAAGCAATTCAGATTCCCCACCACACACAAGCCAGAGTCCACTCATTCAGTTCAGTTCTGACACTAACATCTGGAGATAGCGTCAGATCGCACAGGATGAAGGCTCCATCCCCTAAGACTTCAGACACCCATTTCAGATGCCAACCACAAGCCCCCAGTGGGGACCAAGGCTTCTTACAGGCTCTAAAATCAGGGCTCCCCTGACCCCCTTCTCGGGCTCAATTCATTTGCTAAGAGCAGCTTACAGAACTTAGGGAGACATTTCAATTTACCGATAATAAAGAAGATCACAAAGGACAGGTGGACAGCCCGATGGGGGGTGCAGCTATGAGAGAGGGGGTACTCAGTTTCCATGTCCTCTCCAGAACACAGCCCAGGAACTTCCTTATGTTTTGCTCTGCAAAAGCCCTCCAAACCCAGGCCTTTGGGCTTTTATGAAGAGTTTCACTTTGTGGGTATGACTGGTTACATCCATGGCCACTAGTGAGCAACTGCACCTTCAGCCCCTCTGTCAGGGCTGAGGGTGGGATTCCCAACCCTTCAAGCCTGCCTCGGTCTTCCTGGTAACCTGCTCCCATCCAGGGACTACAGCCACCAGTTACCACACCATCATGCAAAAGACAGACACTCGTCCCTCTAGAGATTCCAAGCATCTTAGGAACTGTGTGACAGGGGCAGATAGAGACAAATAAATATTCCATAATAGTACACAAGACAAAATTAAAATTTCCCATTTCAGGCCCTAATACTGCTATGTGGTAGTAAACTGACTTCTTAGGAGGTTAGAAAAATTATAAGAAATCATCAGAAAATAACACTTTCTATAAAGAAATCTAAATTTTGGTTAAGCATCAAAAATCTAAAAATATAACCACTTAGATCTAAAGTATCTATTAACTCCGTGTCTCCTCTGGACTTCCTTGGCTTATGCCTATTATCCCAGTATAATTACTAAGTATACCCAACTTCTCTCAAAAATGGCATAGGTTAGCCAAGCGTGGTGTTGCACACCTGTTATCCCAGCACTCGCAAGCCTGAGGCAGGAGGATCACCATGAGTTTGAGGCCAGCCTGAGCTAAATAAGCAAATTCAAAGCCAGTATGAACTATATACTGGCACCTTGTCTCAAAAGAAAAAAAAATTGTATAGTTTGGACAACGGGTTATACACCACCCTATTTGGAGATGAAAAAGATTTCTAAATATTCTTTGACAAAACCAAGGCTTTTCGGAAACATTGGTTTGTACGGAGGTATTTGGCACAGCCTGCCTTTCAATCCCAAGGGTGACAGAGTTAATATGCACTTTAACTTGCACAGCTGCTAAGTAATGGACTCATCAACATTGTGTATTTATGAAACCCTTTCAGACCCCAACGTGGAGTGTGGTCTTGCAACCTATATTCGGGGACTTTTGCTCTCCACTTCTACCCCCTAGTTTAGGGATCCAGGAGAGAAGCACCGTGATTCAGCATTTCTAAGGCATTTGTTAAAATCTGCCTCAGTGCAATGGAATCAGGGGAAGGCAAAAAGACCCATAGGACACAGATATAAAAATCAACACATCCTTTTATAAAAGCAAAAATGATTAAATTCTACACTTTCTTTCTCCATGAAACATCTGTAAAGCCTACAAGGGTTTCTCTCCTTACTCTTACTAAACAAGGCATCCTAAGCTACAACAGAAAGTACATGAAACTTCTTGTCAACTAATTCAAGAGATGCTTAAAATCAGAGATAAAAGAGCAATCCCAGAACATAAAGGAAAATTTAATGGCAGGCAGTAAAAAGGAATGACACCGTTAATACCTGTAAAAGAACAGGTTTTCAAATCTTGGTTATGTCACCTTTGTGTCTCCTGGATAGCAGATCATGCTTTTCTCTCTTTTTTTTTTTTTTTTTTTTTTTTTTTTGAGACAGGTTCTCACTATGCAGTTCAGGCTGGCCTGGACTCACTATGTAGTCCAGGTTAGCCCTAAACTAACAGCAATCCTCCTGCCTCAGTCTCCCAAATGCTGGAATTACAGGCGTATGCCACCACGCCCAGCTGTCTTTTTCATTCTTACAACCCTTACATCTTATCTACAGATCATTAGCACATAGCTTTGTACATGAGAAATGAACAATGTTTGTTGAGTTGAGCAAGTAAGAAAAATAAAAATGTTCCCAAATATAATTTCTGTATAAACATTCTTTTCAAAAGTAGAAAAGACACTCAACTATAAGGGTAGGCTGGGAGTGAGAAATTGAAGCATCCCACCAGCAAGTAAGTGCTCCAAAGGAAGAAGTCTATTCCACTACATAAGCAGTAGGTAAAGTTTAAAGCTTTTTTCTCATAGAAAGTCAGATACAATGCAGTCAAATCATATCCCACAAACAAAATAGTCACATAAAGTTTGACCAGAGACAAGCATTAGCCACAACTGCAGCACCTGAATTAGGAAGAAATTCCACTGAAATTTCTCTCACATCTTATCTGAGGAGTTGGAGGTTTCTTTACCATAGGCTTTGTTTTGTTTTTGTGGTTCTGGGGGATCCAACCCAGGGCCTTGTGCATGTAAGGCAAGAACTCCACCACTGAGCCACATCCCCAGCCCTTATCATAGGCTTTGAAAGTCTCGGGTAGAGGACGGTGCACACACTTGTAATTCCAGCTACTTGGGAGTTTAAGGCAAGAAAATCACAAGTTCAAGTCCAGCCTGGGCAACTGAGTGAGACCCTGCTCCAAGATAAATTTAAAAAGGGCTGAAGATGTAGCTCAGCACAAAAGTTCTGGGTTCAATCCCCAGTGCCAGAAATAAATAAATAAATAAATAAATAAATAAGGCTTTGAGACAGGTTTTTGTCTTCTTCCAGCATCCAGTGCAAAGGTACTACAGTCTGTAAAAATGCTTCTCAGTGCCTTTCACCAAGGTGGCTTTAGATGTCTCTTTCTGCAGGTAACACTCACTCTTCCTAGCAATAAGGCAAATGGGTAGACATGATGTATTAGTCAACCTACTAAAGTACGGGTATACTTCTGGGGAAGAGGTCTGCCAGAAAACAGAAACTCCTTATCTCAGCAAAGGGAGGCAGTAGCCACTTTACAAAAATGTCAGACAAGGTTAACTTGCCATCAAATTCAATAGGAAGGAAGTATTTGCTCAGAAACTTGTCATGGTCCTCTTGAATTTTATTTTAACTGCTTTGCAACCTTGAGAGGGACACCTCAAAAGACTTATATTTGTCTTCCTGTTTGCAAAATGTAGATAAATACTCTTACCACTCACCCATACTTCAGAAAACCAGTAAAAACAGTGATGTAAACCACAGATGCTTTTCTTAAATTCTAGATGTTTGGACAGTCACTGCTCTCCTTAATTGAACAGATACAGTTCAAAATGAAATACATAATACACAGGTTCCATGTTCTGCTCCTATTAAAAACAGAAGTACTGAAAATTTAGTGTGTAAATCTGCTTGGGGTCCAAAATATTATTAATTCAAAGAAATAGTAGGAAGCAAGGAAAAAGGTCCCTAAACTTTTTGACTATTAAACACTTTTGTCTCCCATTGAATATCTTTTCAGAAATCAGTACCGCAGTCTGAATTCACCTGAAAGTAAAACAACTACACACAATCAGTGCAGACTGAATCTCAAAAGATTATGTCAACCAAAGCTGGTCATAGTACACAAACAACTTTTTTCTGTTCTTTGTAATCTTTTAGAATGTCAAATTCTTTACCCCCTAAAAATATGTCAATCATTTATTTTCCTACTGATCAACTCAAGAAAGAGTAAATGTAAACACTCAAGTTCTAAATGGAAAGGCTGCTGGGGATGTTGCAGCCCAACAGCCTCTCCCAGAAAGTTTCTATGTGCAGACTGAAAGTTTTTGCATGATGGGGAAGGGGAAGTTTACCCTGCACACTTACACGAAGGCTCACAGAAACAAGTCAGGACCATGAACACCTTCTCTTGTTGTTCAGAGCCCAGTGTACTTGAAAGACACAGGGGCTGTGTCTCAGCTGTCAAGTTCATAAGGGCATCCAAAAACTCGAGTTCCAGTTGAGTCAGAGGAGGAAAACCAGCAGCAACCCTATCCCAATAGATTCCAAGTTAATTCTCTCTAGTTTCTCCCATCATAATATTAATTGCTTTCTTAATAAAATGCTGCAGTAAAATCTGTGAAATCAGATTCTGGCAGAAAATCAAATCAAAGGGCAACTCTTTCTGGTAAGTACTTTCACATACTCAGCCTCTTTCCTACCTTATTATGCTTTTGCTGGTGTCTTGCCTTTGTGTCAAGAACATGATAAGGGCTTTCAGAGTCTTGGTTGATGTAATATATGAGTCTTGAAGGCGTTGTGATTTCTTTCTGCATTGCACTGCTGTAACTGGTATTCCTGCTGCTATTCTGTTGCAATGTACTGTTTTCATCTGCCAGGACTCCCAGTTTTTTTTCTGCAGTTTCATTCCAATGCGGAGCTGGGGGGGGGGGCAGGAAGCATAAACAAACACACACATATACACCCCATAAATACATAAGTACTAAAGTGCATTTTTCCATTAATCGCACAAAGAAAGTTTCCCATTTATAAGTAGGTTTAAAGTGCAGATGCAGAAAAGCAAGTTATGGCAACATGAAATGGCCTGGGATAGGGTAATACGCAAAAAAGGCTTATACAATCATATATCATAATCATGTATACATTTTCTCAAGTCTAAACATTAGGGGCAGGGGGCTTACTGGACTTATGGAAGAATCGTTAAAGGAGCATGCTTCGGGATCCTGACCTCAATTCTAGCCCTTTTGAGTCTACAAAAGCTCAACTGTCCTCTGCTTAGTCGTATCCCATTTGAGAGCTGAGAACACCCCTAAGATAACTGAGTGCTGAATGTCTGCACACAGAAGGTTAACTGATTCATTTCACCAAATGGACAAGTCTCTTTTCTTTTAACTTTGAAATGAGCAAAAATTCCTTTGCCAGAGAGGGATGCGGAGGCTAGCAGCTTTCCAATTTCATTTTGGAAATTTCTTTCCAAATTTCCAATTTCTTTCCTACCAAGGTCAGCTTTCTGCTCTCACTGGTTTCCAATCATCAATGTATTGACCATCATGTTGTTTTAATTGTTCATTATAATGACAAGTATTTTGAGAAATCACAACCAAAGGTCGTGCACTTTCATTCTTTGGTCCCTGGAGTATGCCTCGCTCGCCTGAATCCCAACCGCAGTGAACAAACTTGGTAGGAATGCTGAGGAAACCACCCATAACCATCATTAGCATCCCATCCTCCCCGCATTCCTGTGAGGGCTCTGCCACGCCAGGAGCAACTTGGTCCTCTGCGTTTCCCAGGCACTGGCTCCCCCTCAAGTTGCCCAAAGATCGCTGAAGAACCTGCTCAATCCCTCCCAGGGGGACCGACAGTCGTTGGGATGGGTTTTTAGTGAATGCCACAGAAATAGACTTCCAGAAGTGAACTAGAATGGACGGGGGGTTTGGAGATGGGAAGGGTGGAGAGGCGGGCAGGAAGGCACGGAAGGCCAAGCGGGGAAGCGTCCGGAGCGCACGCACCCTGTGCCCTTCGCTCGCCACCACAGGGCCCGCGAAGAAGGCAATGCAAAGGACACGGGCCATACCCACCGCTGGGCGCAGCAGCCCCCCAGGCGCGCGGCCCGGGCGAGGCGGCGAGCGGAGGCAGCAGCAGCAGGACGAGGAGCAGGCGGCAGCGCGGCGCGCGGGCGGGCTCCGGGCTGGCGGGGTCGCCGCGGGGGCCGGCGAGGCTGCAGCCCGCCAGGGGCGGCCGCCGGGAGTTGCTGCCGGGCGGCTTCATGGCTCATAGCTCCCGGGCGCCGCTCGGTGTGGCCGGCGAGAGCGCGGGCTGGGCTGCGGGTGGCTGCGGGCGGAGCCGGTCACGCCGGCGGGGCGCGCATGGTGTCGCCTCGGGCAGGGGGCGCGGTGGGCGGCGCGTGCCCCGACTCTGCGCTCGGCCCCTCCCGGGCCCACTGCGGTGCAGCCCCGGAGTCCTCGCCGCCTAAGCAACTTGGAGTATACCCGAGGCGGGCGCGGCCGCTCCGGTGACTGCGGGGCTGTTGCCGGGCCTAAGGATGTTGAGGCGGGGCGCGCGCGCGGACGGCACGGGGGCGCGCGGCGCGGGTGTGCGCCCAGCCCCGGGAGCGCGCCGAGCGGGATGCTGCTGTCGACGCGCGCTGGGCGCACTGCGCATGCCTCTCCGTAGGGGCCAGGTGGGTAGCAGCAGAGTGATGCAGCAACCCGGGCAGCGCAGGACGTGAAGGTGGCACCGCCAGCGAGGGGGCTGGGCAGGGGTGCTGGCGGCCAGGGAAGAGGGTCAAAACGCAGAATGCTGGGCTCCCAGACCAGAGACCAGCATGATGTAGAGCGAACGATAAAGGAAATCGACCTATCTTTTCCTGCATCCCAGACCTCAGATGCCCCCTCCTTTGCCAAGCCCTCCCGCTCTAGCAAAACTAAGGCCACGCATTTCCTTCTTTATCCTTATTTATTTTCCTCTTATAATTAACGATGAAGGGTTGCAGCCGGAGAGGTAAAAATAGTGCTGCTCCTCATTCAGCTCGCCTGCAGAGACGGGGTCACAGCTGGGCGTTACCAACCGAGGGGTGCGTGCGTCCAGCGGCAGGAATCCCCTGCCTGTGCTGAGGACTCATCAAAGGAGTGGGAGCCTCAAGGTCTTTACTCCGAAGTTCTCCAAGTCTGACGGGGAGAATTCAGGGAGAACTTAGAGGTTCTGGATGGCAAGAAATACAGCGATTGGGAACCGATTGTGTAGTAACTGTCTTAGGAACTCCTCATTTGGTAACCGTGGGGGTGGGAAGATATTTAGGAGGACACATTTCTATTTTTGCGACACAGTTGACTTTTGAAGAAAAGTTTTGCTCTTTCTACTGTAAAGAAAAAAAAAATTAAATCCAGGATTCCCGACGTAGGTGGGTCAGCAGTTGCTACATCTGGTGGCCTCGAATTACTTCTGCCTCACACTCCCATAAAGCAAGCATTCATTTCTCCACTCTACCAGTGACAATCTGTGTAATTACAATGTCGTTTGTATTTAAAACGGAGGTAAAAACATCTGCTGCGAGAAGAGAGGTCAAGAATTTTGTGATTAAAAGAAAGGATGTGGATTAAAGGCTCCATCACTAAGGCAGGACAGTGTGACCCATGTTCTCTATTCTCACTTAACCAAAGAAGGTAAGACAGACACACAAATGCACACACATCCGCTACTAAGAAGCTAAGTACTAATTTCAGTTCACTCTTTCTATATCAAAGTTAGAATATGATCGTCACATATCCACTAGTGTAGAAACTGTATTCAATGCTACCCGCCCTACCCCACCCCATACATAGCAGGGTTTTCTTTTTTGTTCAAGGGGTGCAGGATGAGGGTCCAGTTTAGTTTCTAATAAGGAGGGAGGGTATTTATATAATGATACTGTCTTCTGCTCTACATCAAAATGCTACATCCTCTTATAGAACTTTCAAGTTACAGACATTGGCAAGATAATGTATCAGTAAATGAGATAGTGTGTCAGAGAAGGAGTAAATCACTTGGAAAAATTTACTGGAGATTTGATCCTTGTGAATTTATGGAGGGCTTAGAAACAGAATAATTATTTAATTGGTCAATTTGTTAAACAGTAATATTCTCATCATATAGTTTGGAATTTTTATTGTTATAGAGTGTACTTCAAAATAGTCCCTCTCCTCTTGGGACCAGGGATATAGCTCAGCGGCATATGTGACTGCTTGGCAAGCTCAAGGTCCTGAGTTTGATTCCCAGTACAAAAAAAAAAATTAGTCGCCTCTGTACTTTCATAATATTCATGACTTTCTTAACCACTTACATGTACTGCTTTACTTTGTATCCATGTATATGCATATCATCTTTCTCCTATCAAAACATGCTGAGATGGACTGGGGGTGCAGCGCAGTAGTAGAGTACCTAGAGTGCGTGATGCCCTGGGCCCGATGCCCAGCACCACCTGTAAGCACATGCACACACAGTACTGAGAGTAAGGTTCCATCTTGGTAGAAAAAGGAGGGATTCAGCAAGCTGGAATGAAATGAAGAAAGCCATGTGCCAAAGTCTGACTGCTAAGACAGCTCTCATTACAGATGTACATTGGCTCCAAAGGCCATCAGTAGACAGTGGAGTGATCTGGTCGAAGTGGCAGGTGTGGAAACTGCTTCAACTGTAGGTGAAAGCTGACATCCAAAAAATCCATTGGGAAAAAATTAACTCAGGTGATAAAGACTCAAGGTGAACACAGTGAAGGGTGCATGAAAGCAATATGCAGAGGAGATTGGAGTGCTCACAAAATTGTTCAACTGCTCTGAAGAGGAAGAACACCCAAAGCCTCTGTTATAGTTTGAGCTTAAATGTCCCCCAAATGCCTTAGGTGTTTAGATGTGGGACTTAGGAAAAACAACCCAATCAAGAGAGCACTAATGGCTTATCCCCTGGATGAGTCCCTGCCTGAATGAGCTATTGGGAGGTGAAGCCTAGTTGGAGAAGATAAGAGCACGACTTTGAAGGCCATACCCTGTGCCTGTCTCATGCTATCCCCCTGCTCTCTGCTTCCTGGCCACCAAGAGGTTAGCAGCTCCCCTCCACCAGGCCCTTCTGCCATGACTCTCCTGCCTTGAAGTCAGCCAGCAGTGGACGGAACCCTCTGAACGCATGAGCAAAAATCAACCTTTCCTTTTCAAGTTGTGTTTGGCAGGCATTTTGGAACAACTATGAAAAGCTGACCAATACAGAAAATCAATGCAGGGGCAGAGCCATTGCTGTGACTGTGCCTTTGGAACTGGTTTGTAGAAGTTTGAACAGGTTTGGAGATGCAGGCTAGTGGACCCTTAGAGCTTGATGCTTGATTCTGGTGGGGGCTCAAAAGACCGAATGCTGATGAGAATGTAGACTCCTGAGGGTCCAGATGGGAATATGAGGCCTCTCTTGAAAATTAGACTGAAGGCCATGTGCATTGCTTTCTGGCAAATAGCATGTCTACAAATAACATATTGTTTATGTCCTATGACTTTGGTGAGGCTAAACTTAAAGGTGACAAAGTAATCTGGCATAGGAAATTTCAAGGCAGTGAAACATACAGGCTACGGCACAGGTATTGCTGGCTACTTTTAGAATAAAAATATTTGAAAAACTTTTAGTTTGGCCACAAAAGAAGCACTTTTTGAAGCCAAAGAAGCTGTGTTTGCTAAAGATATACCATAAAATACCATGTACCATAAAAATAAGCTGAATGCTTTGGACCAGGATACCAGGAAAGATGTCTTGAGGACCTCTCAGGAACTGGGCAGGCTCCACCTATGTTGGGCTCAAGGATGTGTAAGTAGTTGTCACGGTTAATCTTGATTCTCAACTTGACTAGATTAAGAGTCTCCTGCAGATTAGTAAAACACACTCATGGGTGTCTGTGGATGTTTCCAGAGATGACTGACATAAATCGTTTGAAAGATTGCTTTGTGAAGAAAGCCTCAGGATACTCTACTCACCTAGGACCACCTAAGAAAGTTTTTCCAACATATAATCCTCCAGTGAGGGACCACTGTCCAAGGGGCAACAGCTACTGTTCATGCTGGCAGCAAACTTTGGCATCATCCAAAGTAGTGCTGTTTGTGCAGGAATGCAAAATGCAAGAGTTCTGGGCTCCTAGGAGGTTTTACCCACATTACCAGGCAATGTGTGAGACAGTTAGAGTACCTGCCAAGAGCTCCTCAGAGAGCAATGCATAAAGCTATAGGAATGAACCCAAAGCTGCAATGGAGACCCCAGGAAGTTGGGGAAATTGCCAAGGAAAACTGTACGTGGTGAGCAGATTCAACCCAGGAGAAAGATATGTGGGCAGCAACCAGCAAGGCCATAGGAGTCAGGCCACACAAGCCCAATGAAACTCATATCTCATCATCTTTTACCCAAGATACCACACATAGAGCTCACAGAGTTCATGTTTTCCATGCTTGGTTTCAGTCTAATTTTGGTTTGATTCCTTTTTAATCTCTTATTGCTCCCTTTTGGAATGGGAATGTTTACCCTGTGACATTGTATCTTGCAAAACTGTAACTTGGTTTTTACTTTTACAGAGCTCATAACTGAGAGTTTGCCTTGAGTCTCAGAAAATCACTTGAAATTTTGAGAAATTCTGGAACCTTTGAGATTCTGGGAACTATTGGCAATAAATTAAATGCATTTTGCATACTGACATAGACATGAGCCTTTGAGGTCATCATTGCATCTCAGATGTTCCCCAAAAGTCCCATGTGTTCAAAGGTGTGGCTTTTGGAAAAGCAATTTGATTATGAGGGTGCTAGCCTCATCAAAGATTAGCCCATTGATGAACTCATTGCTGGATGAGCTATTGGGACAAGGGCTTCATCAGAGAAGGTGGTTCACTGGGGGCATGCCTTGGGTGGTTATAACCTGTCTGTCTGTCTGTCTGTCTGTCTCTCTCTCTCTCTCTCTCTCTCTCTCTTTCTCTCTCTCTCTCTCACTCTGTCTCATGCTCTTACCTTTCTCTCTGCTTCCTGGATGCCACAAGATGAGCAGTTTCCTGCCAGTGTGCCTTTCTACCATAATGTTTCTTTCTGCCTTAGAGTCAGCTAACCATGGCCTAAGACCTCTAAAGCCATAAGCCAAATCAAACCTTTCTTCCTTTAAGAATCGTGTCAGGTATTTTGACCACAGTCACAAAATGCTGACCCATACTGCCTCTCTTTACCATAGTGTGTTTCAGGTGGCAGCACAAGATCAATTTTGAAACCACTGAGAAAACTGACCTAGACAGAAACAATCAAAGAATAGGAGAAGAAATATTAGATTTGGAAGGCATCTGATCCAAATGGGCTGACATCCTGAGGGAGGCTCTGTTGTTGATACTTTCTACATAGTGCAGGAACCAGCAAACTTTTTCTATAAAGGGTCTAATAACAAGTATTCTATATTTATTGGACTATCTGGTCTCTGTCATATATGTCATTAACAATGCTTCAAAACTGTAAAAATCATAGCTTCTATAGGCCCTGGTTTTTCAACCCACTGTTTTTAACAACAAAAATGTGGTAGGGACAACATAATGACTTTATGAGACCCTGTCTCAAAATAAAAAATGAAGAAGTGCTGAAGATGTAGCTCAGTGGGAAGGCCATGGGTTCATTCACCAGTCACACACATATACACACACACACACAATGTGTGTGCATTATATAGTAATATACATTGAGGCTAAATTTTTTTCATCAATTGCATTATATCCTGTGCTTGTGGACAGAAAAAGTAAAGAAAATCTTTCAACAATATACATCGTTCTATTTTCAAAAGATCTTATTCTTTTTTGTAATTTAACTATTCACTTAATCAATACATAGTCACAAAATTCTTAAGAGATAATCAGCACACGAAGGGATTCCTTAAGAAAAAATCATTCCTTCTTTTGGAGCTAATTCTCCTACTTAGATAGTGGGAGACAAGTTAGAATTCATTCACCAAAAACATACAGATGAGCAAAAGATTCCAGAGTCTTCTTTGCAAGCTGTATTTTCTGTTGAGCAGAGAAATGCTGAATGGATGCTGCAGCCGTGATAGGTCAGAGGATGGAGTAGTACAGGCAGTGACAGCCCTTCCTGCAACTGTCATCCTCAGTGATCTGCCTGCACTCAATTATAGAGAGCAGCTCCAGGGCAGTGAGTGAGCATCCAGGCACAGCGTTGCATGCGACATCATGAGCAACCTGTGGGTTCACGAACAGTAAGTCTGCAGGTCTGTGCTAAATATGCCAGTGTTTATTCCTGCAGACAGGCCACATTCGGACAGCTTCAGAAGTCACCTTGTGACTGATCCTGACACTTCTGGGAAAAGAAAAAGCATTCATGATCACAGACCTTTCTAGTGGAGCAGTTGGACAGGCAAAAACCTACCAACACGCCAAGTATGAGGCAACCTGAAGAAAGGTAAGGACTGAACAGACCTGAAATTAACTTGCTAAAGGAAATGGATGTTAATTCAAAAATCATGACAGGCTAGGATCAATTTAAAAAACAGTTAATACACACACACACACACACACACACACACACACACACACACCACTGCACAAACACTGAGCTGTTTGTCCCACAGTTCAGTGTGTTTATAAGCTGTGGCACGAAGGGCTAACCAAGTATATCACGATGATTTGTGGTAATATGTGCTCTGCAAAGCTTGGAGGAATTGTGTTCATTAGCAGTAATTACTGAGTCCACACATAATTCTTTCCCTGACCTTTTTTTCAGTACTAGGGATTGAGCCCAGAGCATTTATACTGAGCTGTATCCCCAGCCCTTTTTCATTGTTTCCAGATAAATTCTCAAAGTTGCCCAGGCTGGCCTTGAAATTCTGATCCTGCCTCAGCCTCTCAGAGTTCTAGGATTACAGGTATGAGCCCCTACCCCTGGCGTGACACACACTTCTTAAGCCATCACTGGGTCACAGAGCAGAAATGAGTTCCTGGAGATTCCTTACAAAACTAGTATTAAAAGTTCCACTTAACTGAGCTATGCCCCTTCTGAATATTTTCCCAGAAGAATTAAAAACATACCACAGTGATATATGTGCACCCATCTTTATAGCAGCACAATTTGTCACAGCTCAATCTTGGAAACAACCCAAATGCCCATCAACTGAGGAATGGATAGAAAAGAACTGGTATTTTTATACAATGGAGTATTACTCAGCAAAAAAAAAAAAATAAACTTGAGGCTTTTAATAGGTAAGTGGATGCAACTAGAGACCATACTCATAAGTGAAATAAATCAGACCTACATGTGTAAACATCATATTTTCTCCCTAGTGTAAGAACCTGAAAGAGTAAATAAAACCTAAAATGTACAATAGATAATATGAAAGGGAAAGAAATTGCTTAAAGGTACTAACAACTAGGATGAGGGAAAGAAGAAATAGAAAGAAGGAAGGAGGATATATATATATATATATATAGGATAACTGTACCGCTGATTTCTGGTGGTTTATTGAAAGGAACAGCTAATGCCTAAAACTTTTTTTATATTTTGACTAATTTTGCATGCTTATATCTGGTAAACTGAGCAACTGATTTGAAGACAACAATATGCAATAGAACAACCATTGGTGAAGTCCTACTATCTTGTCTAGTGAAATTCCATATGGTCACTAATGTTTTTTAATAGTTATTTTTTAATTCTCTTTAATGATTTGAACAGTCTTCCATTCTTACATGTGGTAATCTAAGCAACATCGTTGACGATAATATGCAATATAACAACCACTGTCAATTCCTATCATTTTGTTTTGAAACCCTGTATCATTTTTAATGTTCTCTCTTTGTTTTATGTCTATGATGTTGGCATTTTGCTATTTTTTCTTTTTATCACTACTCACTTTAAAATCAAAAAAGAGTTCCTGTAAAAGTAAATTATTACAGACTAAAGAGAGGGCTTTGGTGACAGAATCATACCACTTTTAAATACAGTAACTGAATTTTACTCAAAAAAGTTACAACTACAGAGACAGAAGTAAATTAATGATTTTAATCCTTTCCACTTGCATGATAATAATTGCTAGACCCTATAATACCATCTGCTGTAGTAATTACAGAGTGTTTACACGTTGCAGACTGCTTTCCTCTGCATTATTTTATGTGATTCTCAACCCTGCAACATGGAGAGGGCAGGTACTATTACTCCTTTAAAGCACTGCAACTGGGATACGAGGAGAGGAGGGCTCACCTTTGTTTGCAGTGATCCTCCGCATTAGGCAATTTTTCATTCACTGGAACAAAATACCCGACATATGAAGCTTCAAGGAAAAGGGTTTGTTTCTGTTCACAGTTGCAGGCATTTCAGCTGGCTCTGAAACAAAAACCTCATAGTGGAGGGGCCTGCCAGAGGGGAGCTGCTCACCGTGAAGGACCTGAAGGACCGAAGACAGAAGGACGGGGGAGCCAGTGAGTGAGTGAAGGGCTGGAACAAGCACACTCCCTTTTAGGCCACACACCCACTGACCCCTTCTAATGGCACAGTAAGCTAATAATGAACTCATTGTGGAGTAAGCCACTGATGAAGTTAGCGCTTCATGATTTCATCAGCTTCCCAAACCCATGCCTGTGAACGCAGAAGATTTTGGGGAACACTGTAGACCTCAACCATATCATCTCTCATCATGGGTACACCTGCAAATCATCTTCAGAACTTTTTAAAATTGTATACACTTTATATGTATAACATGACACTTTGATATACATAGCAAAATGGTTACTATAGTCAAGCACATTAACATCCATCATCTCACACAGTTGCTCATTTTTTGTGCTTGTAAAATCCACTTTTAGCAAATTTCCATCATATAAGACAGTATTACTAACTCTGGTCCTCGTGTTGAACATTACATACCTAAACTTTTTTATCCCACACCACTACAAGCCCACACTTTTTCATCTGCATCTTCCAACTCTTCCTCTGCCCTTCTCCCTGCTTGACTGTTTCTATGTATTTAACTGCTTTTGGATTATTTACATGAGTGAGACCACGTAGTATTTCTTTGTGTCTGGCTTATTTCCCTTAGCATAGTGTCTTCCAAGTTCATTTATGTTGTTATAAATGGCAAGATCTGCATCCAATAGATTATCTACTGTATTCTTTTCCTATTTCTCTCCTATTTTGTGCCTAAAATATTTCCAAGGGACAGTTTTCTCGTGGAAAAGAGCTTCTTCTAATCCCTTAGTGTATCTTACAAATTCAATAATTGCAACTTCTGAAAATCCTCTTTTAGGTAGTTGTCACAGTTAATCTTGATTGTCAACTTCACTAGATTATGAGTCTCCTGCAGATTAGTAAAACACACTCATGAGTGTCTGTGGGTGTTTCCAGAGATGATTGGCATGCAGCCCAGGAAACAGGGAGGAAGACCTGTCCTGATTGTGGATGGCACCAACCAACAGCCTTGCTGCTTTGACAGAATGGAAAGGGGAAGAAGGCCCCTACTTGCAAACCCATCCTGCTAGAGTGAATGCAGTTTTGCTGCTGTCATCATCTGTGGACATCAGACTCAGCTTCTCAGCCTTTCAACACAGTGATTCTCCTGGGAACTTCCAGGCCTTCAGTCTGAGACTGACATTGCATCCTTGGTCCTTCTAGTGCTGAGGCTTCAAGCTTCCTGTACTGAGCAGGGCCTGGGTCCTCTGGGTGTCCAGTGTGCAGACAGCCATTGTGGACACTCCTGGCTCTGACCCTGTAATCCAACAATGTAATAAGTCCCCTTTCATAATTGCATGCACACACACACACACACACACACACACACACACACACAGTCTATTGATTCTCTTCCTCTAGAGACCCTAACCAATACAGTACCTCTGAATATGATGAGAAATAGAGAGAATGCAGGCAATAATATTAATACCAAGAAGAAGGATGCTACAGTTTGGAGGTAGCCTTTCCCTCAAAGGTTTATGCATTGGAAGGTTTGTCCCCAATATGGCAAGGTTAAGAGGTAAGGTTGCCTTTAGAAAGTGGGGCTTGGTGAGAGACAGTAGGTTATTGGAGGCATTGCCTTCAAAGGGGGGTTAAAGTTGCTCTCCTGGGAGCCTGGTAAATTATCACAAGATGGTTGTTATTTAAAAGCCACACATCCTTGCTCCGTCGATTTCCTTCTTGCCGTGTAATCTGCCTCTCTCACACAGTCACCCTCCAAGACTCTGTGCGTCCTGATGTGATGAAGCCAAGGAAGGCCATGCTTCTTGGACTTTCAACCTCCAAAACTATTAATTGAATAAACTTCTTTTCTCTACAAAGTAGCCTGCCTTAAGCATTTCATTATAGTAATGAAACACTGACTATTGCAATTCCTTTCTCTGTTAATGAAGGAAATGAAGCTTGGGGAAACTAAATAATTTGTCTAAAGTCTAAGAAGCAGGGTTGGGTCAGGAACCCAGGTCTGTCTAACTCCAAAGCACAAATTTCAGCCATACTGTAATACCTCAAAGACTATCAATCCAGCAAGTATGACAACAAAAAAAATTTAAAGCAAATATACAAAAATGCAATCCTTTACTCATTCCATATTTAATTAGCAGTTAACTATGTTTAAAATTAGGGCTGAAAAATATGGATATTGTGTAATTTATTTGACCCACATCCCAAAACAAAACACCTGAAACACTCTCTTCAAAAGATCTAGCATGAGGCTGAGCATGATGACACATGCCTATAATCCCAGCATTCAGGAGGCTGAGGCAGGAGGATTGTTGTAAGTTTGAGACCAGCCTGGGCTACAAAGTTAGCTCAAGGTCAGCCTGAACTGCATAGCAAGACTCTGTCTCAGAAAGACAAAAATAAAAACAAAGAGCTAACATTCAGAAATCCTACTTTAACTATATAAATATATAACTAACAGTAAATACAAATTTCAATTTTATTATTGTCTGTTTAAAACCGCCACCTTGATCCACACATAGAACTATTCTGAATTATATTTCTAACTTCACATTAAAGATTTTCAATACAATTATTGAACAATTTGTATCATTTGTACAATTTCAAAACAAATTCTAATTATGGTCCAGATATTTGTTTCTTATATCAGAATACCATCCCACAAATGATGCTAACATATCAGAGAATTAGGAAGATGCTAACTTTTTCTAAACTTTAAATTAAACAACAATAAATTTAGTTTAATGTGATTGATTTAATTATCAATATTTATTATCTACCTTGTAAAATAACTGTAACTGTTGCAATATTCAGATGTTTAAATTTCTAGATACATAATTATAAAAATATTAACCTTTAGTAGAATTTATTAAACATTTTTATTCTATTGTGCTAAAGTAAAAAAAAAAAAAGCTAGAACACACAACACGCTTTTCCATACTAGTATCATTCGGTGCATTGTGTTCTGTAGGTGAAACCTAAATGAGCTGTATTATTTCTGTTGAATGTCTCAGATTACACTATTCATGTCATGGATCTAGATATGGCTGAGAGACAAGCATCAAATGATCAAGACAAATAATCACTTCTCCAGAAAGAAAATATAAACTCAAGGATTCCTCAAAGTCAAGTCAAAAGACTTTTTTGCTTGCTATTTTGATAAATTAACTAAGGAAAGATTGCACAGGGAAATGCCCTAACTGGAAAACACTGTTTTTCCATGTACTAAATATTTGGATGAATTGGAATAAACTATAAACAAATTCTGTGAGGCTATATGACATGGCCAAAAGCTAGGAAAAGAGTTATAATATCAACAAATAAGTTTTGCGAAAAGTAACAAACTATTTAAACTATTTATATATATAAAGAGGTACATATGTACCTGAACACAGATTGGTACCTAAATTAATGGCAATATTTCTGTCTCTCTGTCTCTGTCTCTCTCTCTCTCTCACACACATACACACACACACACACACACACACACACACACACACACACACACTCCGCTTCAATATGAGAATCAAACTATGGAATCCGGATTGACTTTTCCTTCAATGACACAACTTCACCTAAGAACACCAACAAGAACCAGGGATATAGCTCAGTGGCACAAGCACCTGCCTGGTAAGCACAAGGTCTTGAGTTCAATTCCCAGTACAAAAAACAATTAAAATGCCAACAAAACAATTCTTGGAACCAAATGGAAAATATGATCAAAATTACATGCAACTCTGATTTACAAACCCTATAAAGAAGCAGATGCATTACAAGAAAAGCTATTTTAAATGACCAAACTGCTGCCAGATGAGAACCACCTGAAATGATGAGAAATATACCAGGTGTCAAGGTACTGAAAGGAAGAAGATATTCTCAAAGACTTTAAAATTTTTAAAAAGTGTAGATAAAGTGAAAATAACCATCCAACTCCTGAAACATTTTAATAAAAGGGGTAGTATCTGAATAGAGTGAAAATAACCATCCAACTCCTGAAACATTTTAATGAAGGGGGTAGTATCTGAAATCTGAGACAGAAATTTGGGGCAAATAACACACAGTACCATACACAGTGCTAATATGTAGTAGACCCATTTTGGAAACCTAGCAAGAAACCCTCACACTTCTGAAAACATGTAGGATCCACTTGTAAATACACAAAGTCATTCTATACATCACTGGCTTGATCTCCCAGTTCCTCCCAAGAGCCAGACAGAGATCATTCATTTAGTCAGGCCTCCACCTAGAAAATCTTAGACTCTAGAACAGTTGTTTGTGTAATTAAAAGAGGTGGATTTGAGGCCGAGGGTATAGACCAGTAGGAGAGCATTTACCTGGTGTGTGTGAGGTCCTGGGTTTGATCAGCCTCACTGGAAAAAAATTAATTAATTAAAACTACTCATATTACAGACATTGTGAAATGAAAGGAACATGTTCAAACGTAAAGGGCCATTGGGGTGAAAGAGAAGAGAAAAGAGGCCCTGGGGATATGGCTCAGCGGAATAAGTGCTTGCCCGGCAAGTGCAAGGTCCTGAGTTCAATCCCCAGTACCACCAAAAAAAAAAAAAAGGAAAGAAAGGGAAATTATGTATGCATGTGTATACAGGATAGCTGACATAGTTGTAATATTGACTTTTATCCCTTTACTGAAAGGAACAGCTAATGATTATTTGATCAATCTTGCATTTCTCTATTTGTTTTCCTGAGAAACCACTTTTGAAGATATCAATACATAATACAACCAATGATAATCTCCTACCACTTTGTAGCTGTACTGCTTGTATTGTTCTTACGCTATTTCATAAATGGATGTCTATTAATATGTTTTCCTTCTTTTATTTTTAAAAATAATAATAAAAAACTATGCAAGTAGCAGTTTCCTGTTAGTTGCAATGTAAAAGCTGAACCCCTATCATTGTTGAACTTTGTTACATTAAAATATGTAAGTCTGTGCACGCCTGTAATCCCAGCCCTCGGGAGGCTGAAGCAGGAGGATCTTTGTGAGTTCAAGACCAGCCTGGGCTACACAGTGAGCTCAAGGCCAGCCTGAACTGCACAGTGAGACCCTGTCTCAAAAAGAGGGGGAAAAAAAGGTGCAGAAATGTATTCTGGCTCATGGTTTCACAGGTTTCAGCTCCAAGCCTGCCTCCAAGGCAGAAAGAGTATGGCGGAAGGGCGCGGAGGAGGAAAGGTCCTCAACCCGTGCCAGCTGGGAAGCAGAGGGAGAGCAAGAGACATAAAGAGGAAGGGGCCTGGGTCAGGAGCACAGCCTTCCAGATCAGCCTTGTGGCCCGCCTCCTCCAACCAGGTTTCACCTCCTGGAGGCACACTCCCCTTGGAACCAGTAACAGAGGGATCAGTCCGCGAGTGAGTAGAGTCCCCACCAGCCGGTCACCTTCCGAAAGCCCCACTTCTGCACACTTGAGCCTTTTGGGGGTATTCTAGATCCAAACCACAGTGGGACTAAAATTTAGTATCTTTGAAAAAGAAATATCAGGGGCTGGGGATACAGCTCAGTGGAATAAGCGCTTGCCTAGCAAGCGCAGGGTCCTGAGTTCGATCCCTAGTACCGCAAATATATATATATATATATATATATATATATATATATATATATCAGTAGTCAGCCTTTTGTTTATTTGATATATTTCATGTCTTAAATCAAGAAGGCAACCTTCAGTTATAACGTTGTTCTTTGGGGAATTCTCAACCCATTTGGTGATGATTTGCTTTACTAAAAGTTTACAGGAAATGCATTTTAGCAAAAATCAAGAGCTGCTGAGAGCAGCAGAAAGGGAGTCAGTGGCAGGGCCGTGGAATTCAGGACAGGAAGCTCAGAGCAGGCTTGGCAGCAGTTCCCAGAGCGGTGTGCACAACAGGAAACTTTCAGCAATTCAGCCATACTGGGAAATTGTCATTTACTGTATTTTGGAATTTACACTTAGATGTTTGTCAGTCAGTATATATTCTTAAAAGGAAGTATAACAAGCCTGGCATACATTTCTAACATTTGACCATATTTATGTCATTGGCCAAAAACCATGCTGTCATACAGACCAGGCCTTGGGGCTGATGCTAGGTTATAGTTTGGTGAAACCCAAGGACACATACCCTACTTCACTTTCTGGAGTATTTCCCAAAGCTGAAGCAGCATTTGTGAGCCAAAGGAAATAAAGCACTACATATATAGAAGTAATATTACAGCAGTTTTATTATTATTACCATATACATGCCTTGTGTATACATGGCAGTTTTATTATTATTAGCATATACATGCCTTTTTAAGCCTTGCAACTTAAAAAGAAAACATCTATTATTTCTTTGCCCTTGCATATGATTGCAAGGGTTCATCCATTTTACTGGCTTCTGTCAATTACAGTAAAGAAATGAGATACAAGCAGTACTGAATCAACAAGTTCTCATGCACACAAAAGCAACCCTCCTCCAGCACCAGCTACGCACAAAGGTAACGAGTGTTGGGAACCTGTCATGGTTTGTGCTTAGATGTGCCCTAAAGCCTCACACGGTCATGGGGCAGGATTATAGACTTTATGATTGCTTCATGGTCCATCATGGTCCAACGCTGGGATTATGGGTGTCAGTGCCCACCTACCCTGGGGCGGGTAGGCTGCACACAGTATAAGAGGAGGAAAGGGGCGTGCTCTTTGCCCCTCCCCCTTTGCTCCCCTGGCTTTTGCTGTCCTCCACCACCACCACCACAAACAGTGGCCCCTCTGCCTTGCACCACTTTGTTTGTGTTGTTTTTTTTTGCGGTACTAGAGATGGAACTCAGGACCCTGCGCTTGCTAGGCAGGCGCTTATTCCACTGAGCTATATCCCCAGCCCCCTTGCACCACTTTGTCTTGGAGCCAACTGATTATGGACTGAAACCTCTATAAACTGTGAGTTAAATAAACCTCTCCTTCTTTAACTTTGGGCATTGGGTATTTTTTCTCAGCAATAAGAGAAAGGAGACAGAACCCTAGTTTACAAAGCTTTTCCTGTACTCACCGTAACGCACCACACTTTGTAATATGCAGCCCTGACTATCTCTGTCCTCCCGAACAGCTGGCTCCCCGTTGCTCTGCACTTTGTGCAGCATCTTTCTAGCCTCTCTGGGGTCTATGACTTACGTACCCCCTGTAGATCAGCCTGCCTTTCTACTCCCGGTCATACACCTTTCTGGCATGCCTTTGGGACCGCCTATCACAGAAGAAGCCATGTTAAGTATTCAGCAGGCCGGCCGGAAGCCTGCAGTGCTGTGAGGTCATGTTAAGTAGTGACCAAGGAGGGGACAAGCTGGCTCAGGGACACTCCCAGAGCAAGTGCCCAAAGAAGCCTTGGTTCCCAGAGAGCAAGGGCCGAGAAGGAGAAGCCAGGCCTCTAACACATTTGGCCACCTCCCTCCTCAGCCTGGTTCCAGGCCTCTCTGTTTGGCCACTTCTGTGCTTAATGTCAGATGAAAACCCATCTCAGAAGTTTGTTCCAAACAGAAGAAATGTCACTAAAACAATGAAAAGGTATTTAATAAAAATAGTACATCAAAGCAAACTGGTCACATTTAATACAAGATAAAGTGAGATAAACCGGCCAAAGTTCAAAGAAACTGAGAGTCACAAGTCACTGAAGTCACTGCTAGATTTTCTTGTTTTTTCAAGAGAAAGTAGAAATATAGATTTTTGGAGACTAAAATTTTTTAATGTGAACTATTCATGGTGCTTTAAAACACTATCTGGAACCAAAGAAAACATTAATGTGGATGAGACCTTGCTCATCACTGACTTCTGTTCAAAACTTGACTGCGGCCCAATATAGCCTTCAACCACTCTAAGCCTGAGCTCCTCCTTAAACTCAACCAAACTCTAACCTGGCATAATTTCCACTTTCCATCATGTTTCTCTATTCTGTGGTTCAACACAGTATAACCCTGTTTCTTGTTCTCCAAATAAAATACTATCCAAAGCAATATCTAAGCCTTTGTCATTTCTTAGTTTTACCGATCCACTGATTCTCTCTTTACTCTCCCAACTATCTTTTCTTAATTTATCACTGGGTTATGCTTTTCTTTGAACTGTTTTCATCTTATACCTTCTTAGGTACCTACAGTGACACCGTATTGATTTTCACTTAAAATGTGTCTGGGTCTGACTCAGAGTTACCTATTTAATCTCATTTGTACATTCTGCTGTAACAAATTGTTAGCAGAAAATGGTTCTTTTTCCTTTCCAAGGGGCAAAAGTTTATTACACTCTACTCCAGGCTATTCTTCACCCTTCTGGAAATGATTTATCTAATAACTAAATTAAAAATAATTAAACTAAGCATGCTCACATCAGCTTCCTTTCTCCTACTCTGGAATTTCTTTTCTCCTACTGGGATTAAACTACACAGAAAGAACAAAATTCTCCATCAGTAGCTGAAGCATAGAATTGTTTGTGACCTCATTCAACTTTCCAACTGTACAAAACCTGATTAGGGAACTGGAGCCTCTGAAAAATGCAATCTATCATATTCCTTCCGTATTCCAGAATTCAGGAGGTTCTGAAAGACCATTGACCACGGATCATTTTAACTAAACGTAAGCTAGTATCACTATGTATTACAGATAAGAAAAGGAATCCCAGAAATTTAAGTGACTTGCCCCTAAAATAGCAGTCAGTAGCAGATTTCAAACTAACTTTTTAAAGCAGGATATAGACATTTGAAATGTTCAAACTAACCATATAAAATTTGTATTGGTATATGGCAAAATTCAATGTTATCATCATGGATTAAGAATCATAAATTTTAATTTAACAATTTTAATAGTAATATTTATGTACTGTTATTTATAGATGAATACATTAAAGAATTTAAACTCTAGCTGGTTCATTTTATTAAAAGCAGTCTCATGGCCTAGCATTGTGGCAGCATTTATTGTGCAAAAAAAGAGCTATTTAGAGTCAGGATTCCCCAGAGAAACAGAAGCAATTATAAGGAATTGGCTCCCTGATTTCAGAGGCCAGGAAATCCCACGATTACATCAGCAGCACCTAGAGACCCAAGAGAGCCAGTGCTTGGTTCCAGTCTGAGTAGGGAAAGCTAATGACCTAAGTGCCAAACTGGAAACAAGCATCCTCAAGATGCAAGAACAGGCAGGGACAGCAGGGAACATAGTTCGGTGGAACAAGTCCCTGCCTAGCAAGCACAAAGTCCTGAGTTTGATTCACAGTACAAAAAAAAAAAAAAAAGGAAAGAAGAGAAAAGAAAAGGCAATGTTTCCCTCTGAGTCTGAAGCCTTCGAAAGACCAATGTCCCATTTAAGGAGACTAACAGTCAGAACTTCCTGTTACTCCTGAGAGATTCAGCTGTTTTGGTTTGTACAGGCCTTAAATTGATTGGAGGAGGGCACTAACATTAGGGAGGGTCATCTGTTTTACCTAGTCTACAAATTCAAATTCATCTCATCCAAAATGCAAATTAAAACAACCTTGAGATTTCACCTCACCCCAGTAAGAATGGCTATCATTAAGAAATCAACCAATAACAAATGCTGGTGAGACTGTGGAGATGCAGGAACTCTTCTCTACTGCTGGTGGGAATGCAGACTGGTGCAACCACTGTGGAAATCAGTTTGGAGGTTCCTCAGCACACTAGGTCTAGAGGTCCCATTCAGTCCAGCTATTGCCCTTCTGGGTATTTTCCCAGAAGATCTCAAAACATCATAACACAGTGATATATGTGCACCCATGTTTATAGCAGCACAATTTGTCATAGCTAAATCGTGGAACCAACCCAAATGTCCATGCACTGAGGATTGGATAAAAAGTTTGTGGCATTTTTATATAATGGAATATTACCGATCTATAAAGAAAGATAAACTCAAAGCTTTTATAGGTAAATGGTCACAACTAGAGACCATGCTGATGAGTGAAATAAATCAGACCTGCATGTGTAAGCAACATATTGTCTCACTAGTGTAAGAACCTAAAAGAGTGAATAAAAATTAGGAGGTATGATAAACATTGTGAAACAAAAGGAAACTGCTCAAAAGTAAAGAGCAACTGGGATAAGGGAAAAGAGAAGAGAAAGAAGGGGAAAATTATGTATATATGTATATGCAGGATAGCTAACATAGTTGTACTACTGACCTCTATTGCTTTATTGAAAGGAATGCTTAATGATTAATTACTTGATCAATCTTGCATGTCTGTATTTGTTTTCCTGAGTAACCACTTTGAAGTTATCAATATGTAATACAACCATTGTTAACTCCTTGTCACCTTGTCTATAATTCAGTATTGCTTGTACTATTCTTGTGCTACTCTGTAAATGGCTGTTTGTTAATATGTTTTTGTTCTTTTACTTTAAAAAAATTTGTCTCATCCAGAAATGCATCACAGACATATCCAGAATAATTATGTTTGACCAACTATCTAGTGGCTCAAGGCCCAGTCAATTTGACACATAAAATTAACTATGAGTCCACCCATGTCAAGTTAGCACCTATACAAATATCTTCAAATCTCAATTTAATCTCCAGAAAAAGACAATAACAAAATCTTAATTCCACCTAGCATGATATGACTATCTTGCATAAACTGAAAGTATACTAGCTCATTTTCTCAGAAGGCTAAAGTCCTTGAGCAATATTTACTCTTATTGACATCTCAAAATTTAAATACTATGGTATTTTGATTCAGAATCTTGGTAAGCAGAGAAATACACTGTCTGTCCTGGTCACCTCAGGGCTCATCGAGGTGCCCCCGAAACCAAGAAGCTCAGTACCTTAGCACAGTTATATGCCTCAGCATATAATATTGCTGTGTCTATGCATATAAGTCAAAATAAAAACTCTGCCTCAAGTTCAGAGACCATGGCTTAGTTACCTTTATTACCATATAATCTAGCAGAGTTCTACAGCAATAGAAATTGTTTACTGAAAGACAAACATGAACATGTTACCTTCTTCTAACAGCTGGAAGTGTGGGGCACAGGGTTGAAACAGCTGAAGTCTCCAGGGTACTGGCCTGACTCTTCCAAACCAGCTTGATGAGAGAAACTTGATATGCGTTCTCACCCACCATTCAAATAGATTTTGGAAGTAATGATAAAATTCAGGCGATAGTGAGAGATAGCTAAACATTTACTGCTGTTAGAAATACAAACAAATGTCACTATTCTGGAAATGTGAACTATATTATTGTGCTCTTAGACTATTAGAAATTTTTCCTAGGGAAAAATTCAAAATCACAAATGAAAACTTATACCCAAAGATACTCTTTATAGCATTCTTTTGCACAACAGAACTTTAATTAACGTATGATAGAATGTTACAGAGTGTTTAAATGCTTCACTTAAAAACAGTTTTGGTAACATAGGAAAATGTTTATGTCAGATTATTAGATCATAGATACAGGGTACAATAGTACCTAAGTTACAATTTCATCTATTTTAACTATATATACACATACACTTAAGAATATTTTTAAAATACTCAATAACCACTGAGTGATGGAATTATGGGCAATTATTTTTTCTTCTTTTTACCTTCCTTTATTGTCTGGATTTTCTGCAGTAATAATGCTTTATTTTAAAAATCATGAAACAGTGTATGTAATATGATTACAACTGGTTAAGTCGTGTAAATTCTGCATCTATACTAAGAACAGAAAAGTCCAAAATGATGACTGTGATTGTCCATGGCTAATAAGAGATTCTCATTTGCTTCTCTATTTTTCTGCATTTTTTCAAGTTTATATAATCAAAATATATTGATTTTATTATGACAACAATACAATTCCATGCTTTTAATTTAAAATTCTACATGAACTAAGCTTGGTAGAATTTCCAAAGAGTAAGTAAGACGAAAGTAGAGGAGGAGCTAAATATCATTCCAGGAAGAAATTTCTGGCAAAAACATCAGTGAGACTAAAACAGTCCCATTGTAAGTTCAAAAAAGAACTCTTTCAACTCCAGTTTCTAAATCTAATCTGAAGTCACAGACTGGAGAACAGCAGTTAAACTTTGACATTTCTCTCCTATTATAGTGACATTTCTCTCCATCCAATAAATAACAACTAAGTTCATTTGTAACCTTCACAGCATTTCAATAAACAAGACACTGTTTACCAGACATCAATACAATAAAATATTATGTCTCTTTAGTGTTCTTCTAATCTTCAATGTGTTTTACTAAAATTCATTTATCAAGCAGTGACAGATATATAGAGAGTTTACCCAAACAAGGGGTACACCCCTTAATATGTGGCCAGGAATACATCTTTTTGGTCATCTGCACTGACGTGAGCTAGCAGCATGGTTGACAGTTCCACCTTGGAAGTGAATTCTGACCCATGGCTGGAACGTCTTACGCTTCATAAATCTGATCCCATGTGCATCTCACATCAGCACTGCTTTGAACAGGCTAGAAATTAAGCCTCCCGGCAGCTAATGACTACGTGAGGGCAAGAACAGAAAGGACCCCAAGGGCCTGCTGAAATGCAAAATCATTCAAAGGATGAGATTTATTTGTTCTTCAGACTGTACTCTTCCATTCACTTTGTACTTAAATATTCTAGGAGTAAAAAGAAGAAATTATTATGAAGCAGCATAGAAATTGAGCTGTAATGAGTTATCAGTTTTAAAGATTCCTTTTCCTCTTCATGGAGCATTTAGTACATCAGAGGAAGTATTTACTAAGAAACCTCCTTCCCTGTATCCCACCCTAAGGTTGTAACCTTGAGCCACTTTACCATACATAAATGCAAAGATTCACTGAAATTAGAAATGTAATTTGGGCTTTTTGAGCCCAATGTAATTAGAAAGTAGACATTTTTCTAAACACTTCCAACTCTAGTTTTTCTACTCACATATTCTAAAATCAGACCACAAATTATAATGTACACATACATAAATAAATGTCAATGGTCTATTGAGTAAAATATTATAAACAGAAGAAAGGACATTGTGGAAAAAGATACTTGTTACCCGTAAATGATTTCTCTCTTTGCTGGGCACACAGCGAAACTGCACTTTCAGGCTCCCCTGAAGTTATGCGGGGAAGGTCCCATGCCTGAGTGCTGGCCAATGAGATGGGCAGAAAGAAATAAGCTTGACTTCCAGACCTGCAACATAAAAACTTTCCACTTGCAGCCCTGCCTCTCTCGCCTCACTTGGCAAAAGCAGTTGTGAAGTAAATTTTATGTAATGCTACTTACAGTACCACAAATAGAAGCTACTTAGGAACAAATAAACATATCTTCAGCCATCTACACGAAAAACTACAAAGTATCATGTAGAGAAAATTTTAAAGCCCAAATATAAATAAAGATAAATAGTTATTCATGAATTGGAAGAGTCACAGTTGTTAGGATATCAATTTTCTTCAAAACAATATGTAGATTAGTTACAAGCAAAATTAGATTCAAGCAAAATCCCAGCACACTATTTCACTAAATATCAACGGGTTCATCTAAAATTTATATGGAAGAGCAAACAATTTTGAATAGTGACAAAAACTTTGACAAGAATTACATGATTTCAAGACTTACTTTAAAGCTACCATGATCAGTGTACATCAATGGGACACAACAGTTCAGACACACACTCACACATTCATGGTCAATTAATGTTTGACAAAGTTTACAAAGTATTCCAATGAGAAATGAAAAATCTTTCAACATACAATCCTAGAATAACAAACTATACATATGGAAAGGGAAGGGAGGGAAAAATAGACCATGGCCCTTTCCTCACATCAAGCACAAATATTGAGATATCATAAATCTAAGTGTAAAACCCAAACTTTTTTATTGATACATGGTTGCAGTGCATGATATTTGTCATGGAAAGATACTTTGAAAAAAAAGAAGGAAAGAAAAATGGAGAAACAAAGCAGAAAATGGCTGGTGGAGAAGAGCTAGCCAGGACCTGCTTGCTCACGAATATCCAGGTTCAACTTCTACCTGAGCAAAAAACCAAACTACTGTTAAGCTACTGAAATTAAGTTGCTTTCACAAGGTTGATTCTTCCTATTCCAAGACAAGGGCCATACTCCCAAAACTGTTACACAGATGTAATGTAATCCTAATCAAAGTACTATTATCGTATCTCATAGATCTAGAGAAAACATTTCTAAAATTCATCTGGAACCAGAAGAGACCTAGAATACCAAGCGCAATCCCAGGGTACAAAGGCAAGGCAGAAGGTATCACAATCCCTGACTTAAAATTATACGACAAAGCTACTGTGATAAAAATCAGCATGGTACTGGAAAAAAAAAGCAGACTGAAGATCAGTAGAACAGATTAAAAGATGCAGACACAACTACAAACACACTCAGTCACCTTATCTTTGACAAAGGGGCTGCTTACTGGAAAGATGGCCTCTTTAATATACAGTGCTGGGAAAATGGCTTTCCATATGCCAAAAACTAAAACTAGACTTGTGTCTATCACCATGCACTAAAGTCAAAATGGATCAAAGATCTAAATATTAAAACAGAAACACTAAACCTACTGAAGGAGAAAGTAGGCAGAAATCTTGAAGACATAAGGGTAGGGAGAGAGTTAATGAACAAAAACTAAACTGCACGAGAAATACTTTAAAGCTTCAACTGGGATCTCATCTTATTAAACAGTTTTTGCACCTCAAAGGAAATCACTAATAGAGTAAAAAGAAAACTCATGAATTGGGAAAATATTTTAGCTAACTGTCCCTCAGACAAAGAACTTCTATCTAGAACATATAAAGAATTGAAAAAAAAAAAAAAACCAGGCTCATACAATTCAAAGGTGCAATGCAAAAATGGGCATCTGAGATGAATACACACTTCTCAGATGAAGAAATACAAATGGGAAATAAATATATGAAAAAGTGTTCAATGTTATGGATCATTTGAGAGATGCAAATTAAAGCAACACTGAGATTTCATCTCACTCCAGAAAGAATGGCTATCATCAAGAAACCAAGCAATAACAAATGCTTGTGAGGCTGTAAGGGAAAAGAAACCATTCTTCACTGTTGGTGGGAGCATAGACTGGTATTATAGAAATCAATGTGGAGATTCCCCAAGAAACTAGGATTAGAGATCCCATTCAACCCAGCTACCCTTCTGGGTATTTTTCCTGAAAAACTGAAAATATCATACCACACCAATATATGTGCACCCATGTTCACAGCAGCACAATTTGTAATAGTTAAATCTTGGAAATAACCCAAATGCCCATCAACCAATGAATGGATAAAAAAGATGTGGTACTTTTATACAATGGAGTATTACTCAGCTATGAAGAAAGATGAACTCGAGGGCTGGGGATATAGCTCAGTGGAATAAGCACTTGCCTAGCAAGCCCAGGGTCCTGAGTTTGATCCCCAGTACCGCAAAAAAAAAAAAAAAAGAAAGATGAACTCGAGACTTTTATAGGTAAATGGATGCAACTAGAGACCATACTCATAAGTTAAATAAATCAGACTCACATGTGTAAACATCATAAACATCATATTGTCTCCCTAGTGTAAGAAACTGAAAGAGTAAATAAAATCTGAAAGGTACAATAGATACAGTGAAAGGGAAAGAAACTGCTTAAAACGAAAAAACAACTGGGATGGGGGAAAAGAGAAAAGAGAGAAAGGAAGGGAGAAAAAAATATTTATATATACACACAAGGTAGCTAAGATAATTGCACTACTAATTTCAATTGGTCTATGTAAAGAAACAGTTAATTAATTGTTTGATCAATTTTGCCTGCTTATATCTGGTAATCTGAATAATTTTAAGATAACAATTTGTAACATAAAAACTATTGTTAATTTCCTATCATCTTATTTTGAAATTCTGTATCATTTTATTGATTCTTTTTCTTGTTTTTATGCTCTTTAAAATAAAAATAAAAGAGTTAACATGAAATCTTCAAGTTGTTTGTGTTAGCCCTCAGCCTGTTCTGACCCCAGGGGGCATGATTATTGAAACAGAAATCTACATCAAGAGCTTCACCTATGTTATATCCATGACAACAAAGATTAAAAATTGACAAATTCTGTTTTCAGCTCATAGCTAAGTAATTCAAGTCATTGTTTACATTGCCCAGTGGCTATAAATCTGAGAGCTTTACATCATTCATTATGCATATGTCAGGATTAGATTTGGGGAGAAGACATCATGGAGGAGGTAATGTTTCAGCTCAGGCTTGGAAGATGAGTAAGAGTACAACATTCCACTAGTGTCGTAAAATTTTAAACAGGAAAGAGTTCTTACAGTGAAGGAAACCAAGAGCTAGAGAAGCTGGAACTTGTCCAGGGTCACACTGCTGTACTGTAGCATTGCTTAGGTTCGACAGGGACTCCCTTGGCTTCCAAGCTGACATTTCTTGTATTTCCCATTTCTGCTGTAGTGCTTTACCGAGCAAAGTGTGTGTCCTGAAACATCTGCCAACAGGCAATGATCATTTGCATTTTCAAATATCTATTTACCTAACACACACATGCAGGAACAGATTTAAATGAATGTAGGGAGATTCCTACCTGAACTGGAGCAGAACTTCTAATACAATCATTTCCGTAATTAAGGCGTACTACCCCAATCATGCTGTCTGCAAATTGCAAGTATCTAGTCACATACACAATGTGGTAGCTAATCTCTAAAGATTCCTCCCTATTGCATGACTCGCGGTGTCCATGTCCTTGTATAGTCCCTGCTTACACTGACTCAAGATTTCCAGTGAAACTGCCCAGAGTGGTGCTGCCCTAGCTCCAGCCTTTAAGAGCCATCTGCCTCTGCTTCTTCCCTCTTCGAACATTCCACTGGGGATTTAAAGCCACAGTGTAAGTCCAGCTACCCCACTTCAAAGACTATACAGAGAGGCCATGTGGTGAGGAGAGGCTGGGATGACATGATGAGAGAGCTATGTGTCCCAGTCACTGGGAAGCAGGGGGTGGACTATGGTAGCCAGTCTTCAAATACGGCCTCATTTTACCACAAGTCTCAGGGCTCAGGTTGCTATAGTTTGCATGTGGACAGTACCTACCAGAGCCCATGTCTGATGTCTGGAGCCCAGGGTAACGGTGATACCCTTGTACAATGGGGTCTGTGGGAGGTCCTGGCTCACTGAGAGGATCCCATGCAAAAGTGTTTGTGGGATCCTCCTCACCCTCCCTCTCCTTCTTTTTTCTTCCTGGCTCCTAATGTGAGCAGTTTGATCATGCACTCATCCCGTGATGGACCACCTGCATTTGAACCCTAGAGGTATGGAACTCCCTGACCTTGTACTGGAACCAGCAGATCCATGAACCAAAACAAAGCTTTTCTCTTTATAAGGTAATTGTTGATTTTGATATCATCACACCACACTCCCACACATATCCTTGTACAGCACCCTTCCATTTAAACCTTGGCTGACCTGGGACTTGAGTTGAACAGTAGAATGGAGCCGAAGTGATATTCTGCCATCTCTGTTCTAGTCTTTAAAAAAAGAATGGTAGCCTTTGCTTCTGCCATCTTGAATGCTTGTTTGAGGGAACTGCAAGCTGCCAAGAAAGAAATCTTGCTACAGAGATCTCATGGCACAGCCATAAAAGACAGAAGAAGGGAGGCCTAAGGCTAACTGGAGAATGGAGGACCCCTACTATCCCAGTCAAATCTAGTTAACCAGCACAGAGATGCAGCTACTGACTAGAAAAGTGATCTGAGTGAGATTAGTGTGACTGCCCAGCTGAGCCCTAGTCAACCTACAGAACTGCGAGATACATAGTCAAATCAGCTGGTAAACTGTCATTTTTTAGGTGTCTGCAAATGTGTTTTCAAAGGAGATTGAAACTTGAGTCTGAGTAGACCACATAGGCAAGATTGCCCTGCATTTGGGAGCGCACCATCCCATGGGCAGGGAGGGTCCCAGGAAAAACAAAAAGAGAAAGCAAGTGTGTCCATCTATTTCCAGGATCTAAGGCATACTGTTTCTCTCTGGCCCTTGGACATCAGAATTCCAGAATTCCCAACCCTTGAAATCTAGAACATTTGCTAGTGATTCTCTGGGTTCTAAGATCTTTAAACTTGGACTGAGGCCTGTACTGACATCTGAGGGTCTCCAGCTTCTTGTGGAATTTCTCAGTGTCCATAGTTACACAAAATAACTCCCCTAACAAATCCTCTTTCCTTTCTCTCTTCTCAAGATAGATAGATATATAGACAGATAGACAGACAGATAGACAGATAGGTGATAGATAGACAGGTAGATATATAGACCTGACTAATTTGGCCACTATAAGCCAGACTCTAGAGAAGATCCATAGTGGGTCAAAATTGAAGGCAAAAGCTCAGTAGAGGCAAACATTGCCTTGGAGTTCAAATGAGGATGAACATTACCCCCTTCGATCCACCCACCAGGGGTGTTTACACACCACAGGCTAAAACGAAAACAATCAGAGAAAAGTGCAAACCACCATCAGTATGAAACTAAGCAGTTCTACTGCCACACACCCTTTGTCTTCCACCCTTCTCTCCCATTCATGTGCTCAACCTGTGAAGGGGGAAGCAAAGAAATTCCTAATGAAACAGAGAGAGCAGCAAGCCCCAAAGGTGGGCATCATCAGCACTCTTGGGTAGGCAGCACAGGCACAGCAGCAGAGGTCCGGCACCATCAGCATAGACAACCAGGGTGTAGTGGACAGTGATTAGGGAGGGAAGCTCACAAAACTGAAGCATGGCAGATGATGGCTGTTGACATAAACTGCATACGAAACAACTTCCTTTTTCTGTAGATTCACAAAGAAGAAAAGTTGAAGTGAGTCAAGGGAGCCTATTAATCTAAACACACACAGAGACAAACAGGAGAAGTCATCCTATCCAGGAGCTACAAGCTTGTTGAAAACATCTGGGCTGCATACATAAATCTTTTTGTGGGACTTATCATAGTGAGCAAAGAACCAGGTTTTAAATACCTTTGATCCATAGTTTGCAAGACCATGCCTGGTACACAGCAGGTCTCATTAAGCATTTGCTAGAAATCTCATGACAGTCGGAAATAAAAGAAACAGTTACAGCAAGTTCAACTATAGTCAAATATGTGCTGCATGGATTTATTTACTATTTACAGTGGCCCTTTATGTTTTAGTCAAATGGATCTGCTCTATGCCTGGTACAAAAAATCATTAGTAAATACTAAAGGTAAAATATGAGTCATCCAGATTGACATTGATTTTAATTGTGTGCACAGAATTAGTCTTACTTTTGTTAATTAAAGTTATTTCTCAAACCCAAGTGAGAGAGAATGTCCAGAAATGCAGCTAATTGGAGAGAAAAGTGATGAAGGATCCTCTGCTACAGGAATCAATAAACCGCTTCAGTCACCTTCCGTGTGTGGAAAGCTAAGGGGAACAATCCCGTCTCCCTCAGAAAGTGACAGATTGGGACAAAGAGCACAAACAAATTGAGAATCAGTTTACTTGGTTCAGAAAGGTCCTGTTAATTGCTTGAACCCTCCTGAGACCTCTCTTAACAAGCACCCCTGAGGCGGCCGGGATAATACTGGGATGCCAGGGCCCGGGGTGACACACTGAATCTTAGGAACCTTTATTGATCTCACAACACTCTGGGATTCAATATTTTGATAAAAGCTTTAAAAACTATATCCTTCCCCAGATCACAATATTTTTCACATTTTTATCACCATTCAACCCGCACCTGTAATCAGTAAGAGGACCATTATGATCAGGAGAGATGGTACAAGTGACTGTAAATATAAATTTTCTTCAATTTGATTTTGAAGTGTTTTTGAAGGTGATAGGGAATCAGAGGATATATTTTCTTTTTCTAGTTTTATTAAGGTCTGGTAAATAAAAATTATGTATGTCTACAGTGTACTTAATATTTTCATATAGAGAAAAAGAAATTGTCAACACAGTCAAACTAATTAACCATCACTTCATATAGTCGGGGGTTTTGTAAGTGAGATCAATTAAGATCTATTCTCCTAGGAAGTGTGAAGTAAGCAATATAGTATTATTAACTGCTATCTATAAAATATCCAGAACTAATTCTCCTTCAATAAAATTTTGTTCATCTTCTGGAGTCATCCATTCTTCTCTTTTGGAGGGCTCTTGTACCTATTAATTACAGCTTCCCACATTCTGGTACTAAATTATACTGCATCTCCAATATCAAGTAAGCAATAATTTTGCTATAAATCTTCAGAATATTATTTAACTACATGCCAGCCACTTAAAAATTATAAGGAGCACCCATTCTTTTTGGATACTAAAATCTATTTTACCTTCTAGTACGTGAATTCTTTTTTTGAGAACCATTCTTTACCTACTTTCCATAGATGAGTAGTTGATCCCACAACCTGGCTCAGGGGTGAGCATATAACCCAGATCAGTTCCTTTTTTTTTTTTTTTTTTTCCCAGGACCGGGGATCGAACCAGGGCCTTAGTGCTTAGCGGCAAGCACTTACCCCACTGAGCTGTACCTCCAGCCCTTATAACCCAGATCAACCAATTGGAAACAGCCCTGGCCCAGGGGTGGGTCCATCATCCAATAAACCAGTCGAAACTAACTTAGGGCATTGATTATAGCACATGAGAGAAGGGCCTCCCTCCCATCTTCTCACTGACGGAGGAGAGCCTTCCCGAGAAAAGAACCAATGCAGCACGGTAAAGAAGAACGTGGTGACACCTACTCTTTAATTTCCCAGGTAGATGAATCAACAAATCCTCCCTTGTACTTAAAGTCTATGTTAGTTGGTTTTGCTTTTATAACTAAGTTTTGTGACTTAAGGAGACCTTGAAACACTGTAAGATTCAGGAGAATGTAGACGTCAGTAAGGATTAGACAAAGATTGAAAAGCGGTATGGGAACCCACTCAGAGTCCCAGAGTGGATCTGAAGATGCCTTTAAACTAAAGCTGTCTGAGGCTCAGTCAGTGCAGAAAGAATCCTCGGAATATCTGGCTGAGTCAGCAACTTCTGAGACATGAGGTGCCATAAATTCACTCCCAGGGAGTTTCTTGGCCATAAAGAAGGCAGAAAACCACAAGAACTTGGATAAACAAACATTATCCCAAACTTTCTAATCTTCCACCTATTTTCCTTAAAATACATATTTGTCTTTCTTTTTAAAAATACCATGAAAAAAAAAATACCATGCAAATTCACAGCCAGCTCTTATTTTGGAGGAAGGAGCTGCCTGCTCAGAAGGATGGAGCCACTGTTGATCCAGTTACTTAGCCAAATGCACCCTGCTGTGCAGCCTGCTCTGTTTCCTCCGGTCCTCACAGCCTCCAGCAGCGATCAGAGCTGCTCCCATCTCCTTTCACGCTGGGGCAGGCCCCCTGGCCTTTGGTTTTCCAGTGATCCGGTGCTGGTGTCCCATCACATGCAGGCCACTTTGGTTTTCACCTCTCTGTAGGAACCACGCTCCTAGCTCCTAGCGCTGCCTATTTCTAGACCTTCAGCCCAGCAGGCCCACACTGCAGACCCAGCTGGGAGCAGAGCGTTTCCATTTCTAGCCCATGAAAATGTCCATTTTGAGTTTTGAGGTCCCCCCGCAACATCTACATCTTTTGTGTTTGGAGGAGAGAGGAAAATTTTGATGACACACTCACAAGACAACCTAATAAAGAGATGTGGAAGGAAGGGTACAGCTATAGATAAATCTGTAAATCAAGGTCAGAAGTTTAAAAACAATACAATTTTGCCTCAGAATGGCCTCGCTCCCTAGGATAGAAATAACCTAACCATGGCAGCAGGTGAGTCTGCTGAGAAATGAATGATGCTCAGATGCCCACACAGAGGCACTCTGAAGAGGATGAGGGGAAAGGAAAAGAGTGCCGCAGGGTGCCTGTCAGTCCCTGCAGTTGCCCAGGCTGTCCTCATCCACCCGACCCCCTTACACAAAAGAAGTGTGAGCAGAGGCTTAACTGTGATACTAAATCCCAACTCTTGTCAGAAAGCCCACCACATCTGTAGCCTGGCCCCTCTTCATAAACCTGTACGGTGTCACAAAGTCCTAGAGATTTCTTAGTTCCTTTGCTTCCAGTTTGTGTTTATTCTGCATGTTAAAAACTTCACTTGCTTTTTTATTTCTCACCACATTCTAAGTACCCAAATGCAGAAGTCAACAGCAGCCGCATCTCAGAATACAAAGTGCTCTCTGCTAACAGTGCCCTTCTGCTTCCTAAGAGGCATCTCCACTCACCCAGTGCTTCCGGTCTTGTCATTCTGGGAGTTCTAATTTCCAGCCCTCTCCATTTCTGACTCACCAGATGCCGTGCTTTGCTGGTTTCTTTGTTTGCTTGAAGTTCAGGGACGTCATTTACACTGAAAACCTTGCTGTTTTATACTTTGGAAATCTTCAGTCCTAAAACTCCTATTTCTAGGTTAGATTTTTCCTCTGTCCATATTTGTGCCAGCCAAAAAATCTTCCCATTGACATATTTCTGGACAGGAGTTACTGTGGGTGACATTTCTCAAGCCCTTAGTGGTGCAGGAAAAAAGCAAGATGTTGTAACCTATGTATTTTCTAGCTGTCTTTCAAACTAACAAAATACTACTGTCTTGACCTTTTCCTCCGCAACACAACCTCACTACTTACTCACACCCTATGTCCACTTCTCCTTAAGGAATCCTTACCTCCTTCAGGTAGATTCTCCACTGTTCCTAAGGTTGTCCCGTCCTCCCCCACAACGGGAAGGCTTATGCTATGTGTCCAGGTAATCTATTCCTCCCATTATGTTCTGTTTCCACTTGCTCTCAAGAGAACATTCTATTTTTAAAGCCAGTCCACAGAATTCTGAGACTGGAGGCCTTTGTATGTTTCAAGATTATACATTCCAGCTTTATGCATTTCGTAGAAAGGATTCACCTGAAGGGAAAAAAGGCTAGATAAATCGATAAGTAGATATTCCTCTATGGATATTCCTATAACTCTATGGGAAAGAGGCTTTCTGAAATAATATGTTCAATGCAAAATAATACAACAAAAAATGAGAAAAGATGGATCAATTTGGCTACATCAAAATTTAGACCTATGTGATTAAAACAAAAAAAATTCCACAAACAAAGCCAAAAGATAAGTAAAACCTGTTAGGAAAAAGTGAGGCAACGTATTTAACAAAAGACTGTCTTGCAGATCAGTGAGAAAGCACAAGCAATATAATGGAAATCAGAACAGAATTACGGACAGATGATTCATAGAGAGAAAATGTACAGGAGCTAACCGGGGAGCTTGTATAGGACGGAAGGATGACAAGAATGGAAAACAAAGGGAAACAGAATTAGTTTAAAATGGGGGAAGGGCAGGGAGCTCTTGCCTCCTTTCAACAAAGAGCCCCAAGTGACTGGCGCACCCTGCCTTTATTCACTCAGACATAGGGAAAAGCAATTAGAGTAACACAGGATTCATCTCACCATCCATGGTGCATGTCTGGGTAAACAACAGGATCTCAGCTGTGTTAACATTGTCCCTGCAGCGCGTCAGCACACTTGCACGCTGCCTTTCTCCTTAGCATTCACAGAGGAGGCCAATTAGGCCTCCGTCTTCTTATCTGGTCTCCCACAAAAATGCAAATGGTCAAAAATATGAAAAGATGCTTCACCTCACTAGAAACTAGGGAAATGCAAATTAAACCAAGAATATACACTGTATCTCTCCATTAGACTGTCAAAAAGACTTCTATTTTATTAATGAGGTTTTGCAAGGTTTTCAGAACCAAGTACTTCATGATTCTGCTAGTGGGGTATAAATCACTAGAGCACAGCAGCCTTCCCTATTCAAGAGAAGCTCTGACACACATGTACTAGGAGACACGGGTGAGGGCTCCATGCAGCACTGCTTCTAATAGACATGACTTAGTGGCACTTGACTACTCAAAAAGAAATAACAGATATTCAATGGTGTTATATATCAGTTAAAGGCATATACTTGATACCTTTGGATCAACATGGATAAATCTCAAGACTTGGCTAATTTAAAAGACAAACAGTAGAATACTATGAGCATATGATTTTGAAATCATATGTAGATGACACTAAAATGATATTCTGAAAACTCCTAGGGGTATTTACGTCAAGAGGGAAGAAGAAGCCTACGTCACAGATGTGAAGAATGACAGGAGCGACCGTTGACTCAGTGCTTACTAAAAGCCCACATGGAGGTTAAGAGCTTTAATACACTATTACATTTCGTCCTTAAAACTATATCTATTTTCTAGATAAGGAAACTTAGATGCAGAGAGGTTAAGTAGCTTGCCTAAAGTTGCGCAAGCATATAATTGGTAGAGCTAAATTGGCTTCTAGGCAGTATGGTTTCAGCCTTTCACACAACTACACTACCCGGGAGCCTGAGATACAGTGAGATAGTGCTCAGCGAGAGCTTCTTTTATAAACATAATTTATGTATATGTGCATATATATGTACACACAAAACCAATGAAACAATACACTGACATGTCAAAGTTCTTATGTGAGACTGCTAAGACTGACCAATTCATATCCATGGCAATATATTTTTTGTGTTTTTAAAATTTGTGTACACACCTTTAATACTTTCCTGTTAATTTTCTTTCTTGGTATGGAGAATCAAACTCAAGACCTTGTGCTTGCCAGGCAAGCGCTGTGCCATTCAGCTATGGCCCTTTTCCTGTTAATTTTCTTGTTTAGTTTATTTTTATTAGTATATGCTTGTGATACAGAATAATTACATCTATCTTGGCAAGCTAAAATATGTATATTTAGCATATATATACAATCACATGTATATATCGCATCTTAATTATTTTTTCTGTGGGATTCCAGTTTGGGGAAAGGAGGAAGTATTCAGAAATCACTCACAGAGTTAAAATTTAATTTTCAGTAGAGAAAATAATTGTTGGTATAGGTTAGATGGAATCACTTCCCAAAGCAAAAGAACGAATGAACAAAAGGAAGGAAAGAGGGACAGATGTAAGGAAGGGAAGGAGGAACCAAACAACAGAAGAAGGCTCGCAATGAATTTCCCAACTCTGTTTAATCAGACACTTGCAGTGCTCCAAGCTCCCTGCTATTTTCAGGCTTTGTCTCATCCTGAGTCGAGAAAAAGGAGATAAAAAGATAGGCCTATGTCTGGAATTGCTCCCCCCGGCCACTGTCCTGGGAATCTCCAGCCCAAAGTCCTCTACAGAGAAGTCTGCTTCCAGACAAGCCCTCCTTTGTCCTTGAAATCAGTTCCTAAGCCACAGCGCTTTGTTCCATCTCGTCACCCGCAGGATTTCCCTGGCCTGCAGGCATCTTCATGGCTTGGCTCTAATGGAAGAAATAGGCAATTCCAATCAAACTGCAATTAAAGCAAGGAAGGAAAGAAAAGTTATTCTTAGTTCCTAGTAAGTATCCATCCACGGATTGCCACCTAAGACCTTCAAAGAGGAGCAGGGCTCAAGGGTCTAGCAGAGATGGGAAACCAGTTCTCCTAAAAGGGTAATCAAAAAGAGAACACCCTGCCAAATAAGCTAAAAAGAAATTCTGCACCAGGAACTATGTTTAACCTTTCCTTCATCACTAAGACATCTCTATGCCCAAGCATAGGGTCCTCAGCCGGGTTCTTAGACCTGACCACAGGGCGAGGAGAAGCCAGCCTCTTAGTGGGCGGAGTAATGGGCGAGGCAAGTAGGATGGGAGCGCCCCCATGTGGCGGATGGTTTCCACTAATCCTGTGGGGGCTAATGGTTTTGCCCGCTGGCTACGATTTCTCAGGTGTATGCTCATTTACCTATCTTCTTTGTGTGTAAGTTTTCTATAGCAATTCTAAAATCACGTTTTGTGATGAGAGTTCTTGTCCTATAACTGAAAACTGCAGTGATCGTGGCCAGTGTTAGCCCAGAATCTCAGTAATAAACAGTACAGTCTGCTTATTCCTGTTTTGGTCAACCCACACTACCCTTCTCATGAGAACTATTTTTACGAAAGCTTTTTTTTTTTTTTTTAAGAGAGCTGTGTTACAACTAACGTGGTAGCACTGTATCTGATTTTCCCAACGTCCTGCGGCCAAGGAGAGGAATAACCCTAATGTGTGCGGCAGTCCTACACATCAGAACAAAATAACCCCTGTCGGGAGCAGGCACATCCTCCCTGCTACGTCACCTTGCAAGCACAGCGCACAACCCCTCAGCCTCAGCTTGCACGATTTCCTCCTCCTGTGCGGTAGTAACACCTTCCACACACACCGCAAGCCTTGAACTTAGAGAGCCTTGTGGCTGCTGCAGCGCATCCTCCCATCCCCGAGAAAATATCCTTTCTCTGGAAGGGTAAAACGACGAAATCAAAAGGCAAATCAGAGCTGGAGAAAGTGCTGCACTTATATATGATAAAGCATCTATATAAACCGTCGGCCAGGTAGATAAACATCTACAGAGATTGTTCCCAGAAAAGAAATACTAATGGGCCACAAAAAGTGGAACTACTTCACTCTTTAAAGAAAAATTAAAATAATGTAACACCTTTGGCCTATGGTGTTAATAAAGATGTTTTAAGTGCTTGTTCATCAACCGTACTCATAATAAAACTGATACTTAGAAAATTTGCTTTTAAAAAGATTTGGAAAAATAGTAATAAAAGCCTTAAAAATTCATATTCATTAATTTCTGAGATTGATGCTGAAAGCAGAATACAACACACACTAAGGGAAAAGCTTTATGCACAAAAATTTTTACTGAAACCTTATGGCTAGAAGCAACCTAAATAATCAATATTAAGAGACTGGTTACTACCATGGTTTTCTTTTCTCACTTCCGGTCACAATAGAACCACTTGGGAAGTTTTATTTTCATAATAATAGTACCTAACCCTCAAATCAGAACACCTGAATTAAATTTGTAGGGTGAGCCAGGCATGGTGGCGCATGCCTATAATCTCAGCACTCTGGGAGGCTGAGGCAGGAGGATTGCAAGTTCAAGCCCAGCCTGGGCAACATAGCAACTTAGCAAGACCCTGTCTGAAAATTTAAAATTTTTTAAAGGGGCTGGGTATATAGCTGAGCGTGAAGGCCCTGGGATCAATCCCCAGAATATAACAAAAAAGTCCAGGGTGTAGAAAAAAATCTCTAGAGGTAGGATCTAGACATGTACTTTTTTGAAAACCTCTTCAATTGATTCTCATGGGCAGCCCGAGTTGAGACCCATATGCCAAGAAAAATATGAAAGATTTTCCTGCAGGATAGTATGATGCAGCCAATAAAAATGCTTTCAAAGTTTGGAAAAAATATTTTATTTTGAAACTCTCTAAACCCAAAGGAAGTTTTGTAAGGAAGGTTGGCACAATGTATTCTCATATACCCATCATCCAAAGACTGTTCAACTTTAACTAATTGGCCCAGAAATGCCTCTTTAGGCAAAGGATTCAGTGCAAGATTTCACATTTTCCCAGTTGTTATAATTTTTTTTTACTTTCATGACATGAACTTTTTAAGACTATAGGACATTCAGCCAGGAGTAGTGGCACATCCCTGTAATCCTACAATTCAGGAGGCTGAGGCAGCAGGATCTCTGCCAGTTTGAGCCCAGCCTGGACATTATAAGTTCAATGCAGCCTGAACTACATAGTGAGACCCTGTATCAAAAAAATATTTATATATAGGACATTCATTTTTGGAGAAAATCTCTCAATGTGGGGGTGTCTGGGTCCCCAACCAATGACCAACTTTGTAATTAAGTCTTTCTAAATATACAGCCTCAGACCTGCTGGGTTAACTCTTCTCTGTACCATGAATTTGTTAGATTTTTCTCCTAATTAGACCTAGGTAATACATTTTTAGCTGTAATATCACAGCAGTATTTTTCATCACCACTATTGGGCGGAACATAGTATGTTTGATATTTGACTGATGACACAGCTCTCACGCTTTCAGCCCTCTCTTTCCCTACTGCCCCACACCTGGCGCTGGTGAGAAGACCCGTGTGCTCCTTCTAAGGTGCCGGTGGAAAGTTCCAACCACACAAGCCCACACCAAGGGACCTCCTGTTGGGCTCTACCTCATGAACCACGATAAAAGCCGAAGCCCATCACCACCCTTGCTTTGTCAGCCATGTTCAGACCTGGTGGGGGCTGTCCTCCTCTCCCGGGAAAGCCCCGATATGTGAGTAAAAATCATCTGTCCTCTTGGGGTGTGTGTGGCATCATCTGTCTCAATCTCTGAGCCAGTTTTGATGGGTGCTATGGTTTAGATCCAGAATGTTCTCTCAAACTCTTATGGCAGTGAGCTTGTGGGTGCGCTCACCATGGCCGACTTGCTATTAGGGGGTGGGCCCTGGTTGGAAGGGGTCACTCACTGGGGGCGTGACCCGGAAGGACATGTCTCTCTTCCAGGTCCTTTCCTTTTTCTCCTTTCTGGCTGCTATTTTATGGGCAGCTCCTGTCCAGGCCAGGCCCTCCCATCATACTGTTTCTGCTTTGGAGCCTGCAACTGAGCCTATGAACAGAAATAAACCTCTATGGCTTTCAGTTGTGGGTGTCGGGATATTGTGTCTCAGCAAAGAAAGTGACTAAGCCAGTGGGGGAAGGGAGCTCCATCTCACAAATACAGAAATTTATACTCCAGAGGCTGGGGAGAGAGATCAGGGCTAGAGTACACCTAGCATAAGCAAGGTCTTGGGTTCAAACCCCAGCGCCACATTTTTAAAAACGGGGGAGAGACAGACAGACAGACAGACAGACAGACAGACAGAAGTTCATTACTGTAAGTGCTAACTCCACTTGGTAAGACACTATATGCCAGAATTCTAGAACTGCAAAGTCATGTTTCCACTGCTTTAATCAACAAATATTTTGCAGAAATATTTTGAGTCTATGTAAAATCTCACTCTCCACCCTACTTTTGCCCTCTAGTTTAGGCATCCATTAAAATTAATTATTACTATGATTGCTGCCACACAGAAATTGGTTTGTATCTCTAGTCCTTCTGCATTTATCAATTGGCATTCTACTGTAAAAGGGGGTTTCTCTTGTCTTCCCTCATTTATTTATGTACTCTTTTACTTCTTTCAATGTGGAACCACATTATCACATTTCAATCTGTTGCTTATAACTATCGTTACTTTTTTAATATTTAAATTAACAGATTCAGCCAATTAAATCTTCTTTAAAATGGCATCTGAGCACTTTGGCTATGTACCCATCACTGTGTTTGGATTTCTTTGCTTTCTAGCTCAAAGGATATTCAGGTTCATCTTGCATTTTCCCTGCCTTAACAGTGGTAACAGCTATTTCTCCAAGAAGCCCTGATTTTTTTTAGCAATCAGTAAGAGTAAGAAGTCAAGATTTCTAGGTGTGCTCCTTGCAACTGGCATGTAAGTCTTCCCAGGTCCTTTCTGAGGACAGAGTTAGGATGTATATGCATGTATAAACACACACATCGAGGGTCTATTCATGTCTGTACCTACCGAATACAAAGACCTTAAGTTCAGACCAGTAACAACGCAGGGTTTACCCTGCTTTGCTTCACTTGGTCCTGCTCAGCCCCCGTAGTGAGAGGCTCGGCTCCTATTACCTCGATCCCCTTGAAAACTCTGTTTCCAGCCAAAACCCTCATCCCCTCCCTCTACAAGCTGCCTCATTTGTTTGGATCTGCCTAATGGCTTTTTGTTTCATAGCTTTACTTAGCTATAATTGACACACATGGAGCTGTTTATATTTAACTGCACAATCCGGGACACCTAGTACACGTAGCACATTGAGGGCTCTGGGCCCCTCCCCCTCCATCCACCCGAGGTTGGACAACACTTCCGGGTCAATCCTCCTTCGTGATCTTAAGAGAGGGATGGTGAATCTCTTAGATTTTTCAGCAATGCCGTGCCATAGGTTCACCGCTACTGTCCTAACAGAAGCAGAAATAAAAGTAAGACCCAGGAGATCTTTAAAGCTCCAAATCAGAGCACACGTGGGGCAGATCTCCTGCCTGACCTTCAGTAACCTTTTTCCCCCTCCAGCCTGGCTAAAGGTTCATGCACAAGGGCGCACCTCGCGCTGGTGAGCCGGAGTGCACTCTGGGAGCTGCATTTCTGCTGTGGAGATGACTCCACACGCTGCCAATCATCCTGCCACTCTTCTGAGAGCCCCCAAGGGAGGGGCGCACATATTTTAAAATCCCAAAGCAGGATTTCTCTGTGTACTTATTTCCCTGCCAACACTTTTCTGTTTGTGTGCCTTGTTTTTGTTGGCCGGGACTCGCCCTGAGCATGCCTTTCTGTTATCTTCAAGAAATGCAGCTGTTTTTTCTCTTACCACTCAATGTGCACTTGCCATGCTTTGCTCACCGTAAACAAGAACCTGGAATCTATCTCTCAGCTGCATCACAAGGTATCACACACATATACCCATAAAACCATGGCTCTGTCGAGTCAATTAATATATTAGTCACCTTAAAAAGCTTCCGTGTGCATGTGTGTGTGTGTGTGTGTGTGTGTGTGTGTGTGTGTGTGTCTTGGGCTGGGGATCCTGCTAATGGGGATTGAATTCAGGCCTGGTCTGTGCCAGTCAAGCCTTGAAACCACTGAGCTACATCCCTGCCCCTTCTATTTTAATACTGGATCTCGCTAAATTGCCCAGGCTGGCCTTGAGGTTCCAATCCTCCTGCCTCAGCCTCCCCGATAGCTGCAATTATAGGTATGTGCTACCTTATCTCCTTGAACTTTATGTAATCTCTTTCCTGCCCTTTGGGAAAATAATCCTGTAGCCCCTGGCAACACGTATTTTCTAGAATTTTATATAAATTGAATCATAAAATACACAGTCTTCTTTCATGCCACACAATTATTTTGAGATTTATCCATTCTGTTATATGGATCAATAGTTCTCCCCTTTTTTCCTGATAAGTATTCCACTGACTGGATGTTCCCCACGTGTTGGTTCATTCAGCCCTTGAGGGGCATTGGAATTACTTCTAGTTCTTGTCTATTACAAATAAAGGTATGATAAACACTCATACACAAATTATTTTGTGATCATATGTTGTCTTTTATCTTGAGTCAATAATGAGAGGAGGATGTTTGGGTTATACGTTAGGTGCATGCTTAAATATTTCAGAAAACAAAACTGTGTCTGCCAAGTATGCTGTAACATTTTAATGTGCCAACACTGAGAGTGGCAGTTAATCTACATTCATTACCAACCCACCTCATAATTTTGCCAGGCTTTATAATTTTAGCTGTTCTGCTGAACATTACATAGTTTTAATTTGTGCTTCCCTAACGGTTGGAAAGGAGCATCTTCCTATGTAGTTTATACACCATCCTTAAGTCAACTTTGATACAAATTTTACCCATTTTAAAGTGGGTTTTGTCATGGTAATATTGAGGGGTTTTTGTTTGTTTTGTTTGGTTTCTCAGTACTGAAAATTAAACCTAAGCCCTCCACACCGAGCTAAACCCCCAGCTCTGTGTGAATTTCTTTGTATTTTGAGGTAGGATCTCATCAAGTTGCTAGTTGCTAGGCTGAACTTAAACTGGCTATCATCCTGCTTCAGCCTCACAGAGTGCTGGGATTATAGGCATGCACCACCATATCCAGCTCGGCCTTGTTTTTATTTTGATTTAATATTAATATTTTCTGAAGACTTTTCAGCAAATTTTGATAATTCTATGCAGTTAAAAGTCATAATGCTAAGATATTTTATTCAAATTATAGACTTTTTTTGAGACACAATTCACTACCTTCCCCAGGCTGGGCTCCAACTTGCAATACTCTTACCTCAGCCTCCCAGAGTGCTGGATTATAAATGCATGCTGCCAGGCCCAGCTGTATTCCTGAGTTTTGACAGTTCTTTTGTACTGGAATCCTTTGTCAGTTATATTTTGAAAATGGGTTCTCTTAATCTGTGGCTAGGGTTTGATTTTCTCATACTGTCTTATGAAGTATAAAATATTTAATTTTAGTACAGTCCAAACAATTGACTTTCCTCTCATATCTTTTGCTTTTTATGGTACATTTTTAAAATTTTGCCAAGCCAAGACCACTTGGGTATTCTATATTTTCCTCTAAAAGTTGTGTAGCTTTAACTCTTACATTTAAGTTTATGGTCCATTTCAACTGTATTTTCAAATATGATAAGAAACTTTTTTTAATCTTACAATCTCGTTTTCCCAGCGTTCTTTGTTGACAGACTTTCCTTCTCTCACCGAATCACCTTAGCATCTTTGTTGAAACTCCCCTGGCAGTGCAGGGGTATACTTCTGGGATCGGTCTGCTTGACTTTCTGAATCTATGCTGATGCTGTTCTTGTAGACTTTAACCACGTGACCCAGGCTTTTCTGTACAACAAGGAAAGAATTTCCAAGTGTACACGCAGTAACTAAGCAACCGCACTGACTGAAGATCACAGGAAGCTGTGTTCAGGGTAAATCTATAGCAACAAAAAATAAAGCACAGACTCAGAAAGGTGTAAGTCAACAGAAAGGGCACAGCATGTGGCAGTGGCAGCAGGTGGGTCAAAGCAGGCTTTGGGATTTAAGGATCAGGCACCTCCTCTTCAGGTGCCGCCACCTGCCTCTCTAGGTATGGTTGACAGGAATGATTGACAGGGAGCTGTCTGATCTCAGACTCTCAACAAGCACGCTCATTCCAGAATTCACTCTGATCTGAATTCATGTGTGACATGTAGTGCATAATTACAGACCTGTAATGAGTGGGCTTAGGGTCGTGGTGAGCAGAAGGTCAGGTTAGGAGATCCAACTTGCATGTGCTGTCACCTAGTGCATCAGAGACCTCCTGGGGTTCTGTTGTTTTATTTTTCTACTCATCTTAGGACAATGGAAGCAGAAATAACTATAAGGTGCTGTTTAGAATTAAACGGATGACTCGGCTCCATCGTGTCTGACTATACTAATACTATCGTTTTCATTATTGTATCTGTATAATGTATTGGAAGCAGCCTCCAGCTAGGTAGATGTAGCTCCATGGTAGAGCACTTTTCTATCAAGCTGGAAGCCCTGGGTTCAGTCCTCAGAACCAAAAAATTAAAAAGCTAAAAAAAAAAAGAAAGAAAGGAACAGGCTCCATACTTTGTTCTCTATCCCAGGTACTTTGTGTTTCTGTATAAATTTTAAAATCAGATTGTCAGTTTGTGTGAAATCCTTGGGGATTCTGATTTTCTGATTGGGATTGCAATTTAGAGAGAATTGGCATATTGACAATAACCTGTTAATTCAGGAATGTGGTCTATCTCTCCGTCTGGTTCTCTCAGTAGTTTTAAAATAATTTTCAGTATACAAACCAAGAACATCTTTTGCTAAATTTATCACTAAAAGGCTGGGGTATGATTCATGATATGTCATCCTTTCATGCTGTTCAATTCAATTTACTAAAATTTAAGAATGTTTGTATCTCTATTCATGAGGTGTCCTGGTCTAAAGTTTTCCTATAATGTCTTTGATTTTTATAATGTCACAGTAATTTTGATCTCAAAATAAGTTATAAAGCATTCATTCCTTCCTATTCCATTTTCTGAAAAAGTTCATGAAGAATTAGCATCATTTCTTCCTTAAACACTTAGTAGACTTAACCAGTGAAGCATCTGGGCCTGCAGTTTTCTTTGTAAGAAGGTTTAAATTATAATAATGGTCTATTTTGCTATTATCTATTATTTGTACTTTTTGTTAGTGAGTTTGGATAGTTTGAATCATTCAAGAAAAATTGTCCATTTCTTCCAACTTGAATTGATTGTCATAGAGTTGATTAAAATATTCTTTTATCATGTTTCTATTATCTGTAGAGCCTACAGTGACATCAGTTCTCATGCATGCTTTTGGTAATTTATGTCTTTTTATTTTTTTCCTCATCAGCCTGACTAGAGGTTTATTTATTTTATCAATATCCTCAAAGAACTATCTTTTGTGTTCACTGATTTTTTTTTGTTTGCTTCTTTTCTATTGAACTGATTTCTTATTATTTCTTTCTTCTGCTTGCTTTATGAACATGTTGGTCTTCTTTACTCACCTCTGAAGTTCCTGCAGAAGACAAGTTCATCACAGAACTGACTGAGAAATCAGGAAAACTGGAGGGCTTGAGAGTCCACAAAGAAGCTGCAGGAGCAGCCACTGCCTCAGGACCATGAAGGGAGCAAACAGATGGGGGATGATGCCTGCTGTCTTGTTCTGCCCTGCAAATCACCCACAGTGATCCCTCCTGTGAGCCAATATAACAGAAGACATACATGAAAGGGAGTGACAGGAAATGTAGCCCAGTCTAGCCAAGTCATCCCATTGAGAAGCCATCATAAACCCACTCCTTTCTTCATATTGAAAGTTATCTGAATAGCAAGTCTTAGTTAATTCCTTGTTGCTGAGACAAAACTACCCAACACCCATGAGTTAAAGAAAAGATTTATTTTAGCTCATAGTTTGTAAAGGTTTCAGTCCATATACTTCTGGTTTCATGGCGGGGTGGCATGGCAGAGGTAGCATCATAAAGGAGAAATAGTTGAAGGCAGGGCAGAGAGGAGGCAGCAGCATTCCTTTCCCTTTTATTCCACTGAGGCAACAAGACTATTGGTTGGTGTAATCCCAACAGTAGGCCTTCCATTGTCCACACTCAGAACTATGCTAAGCCAATCAGTGAACTAAGTTAGTTAGCACACACCCTTAACCCATGTTCACACACCCTAGATCCAGCCACCTTTGAAAAGCCCCACCTATGAGTACATGAGGCACTGGGGGGACATCTACAAACAAGCTATAATACAGCGTGTAGTTCAGCCTTTCTTCTTTTTAATCCAGTCTGTCTGCTTTTCACTGAGGAGTTCAGAACTTTTACATTTAATGTAGCTATTGATATGATTGTGTTTACATCTACCATCTGTTTGGATTTTCTTCCAAGTGGTTTCATCTATTCTTTGTGCTCTTCTTTCTCTTTTACTTCCTTGTTTTGATTAAGTGTGACTCTGTTTTATGTCTCTTGTTGGTTTAGTAGCTATAAGGCTATTGAGTTAATAACCCTTAGTTATTGTGAGCTGATCAGACCCACAATCTCCCAGGCAAGTGGATGGCAAAGGCTTAAATAAATAAGACAACTGAAATGATTTTAGAGCTCCAGGTGGGTCAAACTCTACTACTAAATTCAAGTTTCTCTGGGTTAAGATTCTCTAAGTTGGAGCTGGGGATATAGCTCCGTGGAGTAAGCGCCTGCCTAGCAAGTGCAGGGTCCTGAGTTCAATCCCCAGTACCGCCAAAAAAAAAAAAAAAAAAAAAAAGATTATCTAAGTTAAGACTCTCTGAGTTAAGCCAATTGGTTAATATAAGTCCTGCTCAGAGCTGCTTCACAGTGGTCTCCATCCTAAGTCCTTTTATTTTTTTCTTTACTGGCTGCTTCTGGATTTAAATTATACATCTTTAGTTTATCACAGCCCATAAATAATATTATACCACTTTATTTATACAAGTAAAACCCTACAATAGCATACCTTCATTTCCCTCATGCTTGTCCTCCCTCATGCTTTTACTATTATACATTTTGCTTTTCTGTATATTATAAAGCTCATGTTATATTATCATTTTTTCTTTAAACAATCAATAATTCTTTAAAATTTTTTTTTGTTTCTTTTAGACAGGGTTTTGCTATATAGTCCAGGCTGGACTTGAACTCATGGTAATCCTGCTTCAGCCTCCAGAGTGTTGGGATAATGGGTGTGCATCATGGTACCTAGCTATGTAGAAATTTTTTAAATAAGAAAAGAAAATATTTATATTTACACACATATTTGCCACTCTTGGTGTTTTTCATTGCTTTTTATAATTATCATTGGATATAATTTTTCTTCTGCCTAAGAATATCTCCTGGTGATTAAACTTTCAGCTGTTAATGTCTATAAAAGTATTTCACCTTTGTTTTATCTCCTTCTCAGTAGGCTTACTAAAATACAATTCTAGTTCCATAATGCAATGGCAAACAGAAACACAGAAACATCACCCAGGATTAGGAGGCAGATTTATTTACATCAACAGGCACTAACCTCTAAAAACTATCAGACTTCAATTTCTGATACTCAAGGCTTTATAGAGTTTGCAAAAAGAAATAGAGTACTTGGCTGTCTTTGCTTGGTTCTTACAATATGCATCACAGTGACCAGCTATGCATCACTGTGATCAGCCGTTTCTAAGAAACAGAAGTAATGGGAACTGTAACAGGAGCTAAAGTAAACGGGAGGTTACCTGGGCAACAAGGGGAGGCCATTTTCTGCTACACTAAAATGCACGTTTTAAAGTGTATGTTCTAATGTTTTAGTATAGTCACAGGCTTATGCATGCTTTGCCACATTTCTGCCCTTCCTAAAAGGAAATCCAACCCCATTAACTGCCACTAACTCTTCACTCTCTACTCCCAGCTACAATTAGTGTACTTTCTGTCATTACAGACATACCTAGTCTGGATATTTCACGTAAGTGGAATCATAAAACATGTAACCCCTTTCTACAGTTTTTCATTTACCATATTTTAGGATTCATCTATGTTGTAACATGTACTAGTACATCATTTCTTTTGATTATCAATTAACATTCCACTGTACTGGTATGTAATATTTTACTTATCCATTAATCAACTGGTAAACATTTCAGTTGTTACTCTTTTTTTTTTTTCATACACACAGGCTCTCCCACATTGCCCAGGCTGGCCTTAAATTCTAGGCCGAAGTGACCCTCCTGCCTCAGCCTCCCAAGTAGCTAGGACTACAGGCACATGCCACTGTACCTTTAATTGTTATGTACTTTTATTATTACTGTACTTTCTTGTTATTATGAGGAATACTGCTGTGAACATTTGTGTAACTATGATTTTGTTTCTCTTAAGTGGAATAGTGTGTCACCAAAACTAAATATTCAATTCATGTCTTTTTATGAAAGATATATTTGCTGGCCATAGACTGCTAGGTTGATGAGATTTTCTTTCCTTAAGTATTTTTTAAAAAGCATGTGAAGTATGATAATTCTTTACTGTTATTCCTATGTATCTTTTTCTCAGTCTGCATTTAGGTCCTTTATTTGTTTGGTTGGTTGTTCACTAGCTTTTGGTTTTTGTTGGTTGGTTTTGATTTTGCTTTTTCAAGCAATTTGATTGTGGTGTGGACTTACTTATCTTTGTGTTTCTTACATTAGGAATTTGTCAAGGTTCTTATATTTCGGTTTTTAGTTTTTATCAAATTTGGAGTGTTTTGGCTGTTATTTTGTTAAATATTTTTCATCTGCCCCACCTGCCTTCTTTCACAATTGCCATTTTAGGAGGACTTACTTGGCTGTTTTCCTTTGTCCCAAGCTCACTCAGGCTATGTTCACTTTTTTTTTGTCTCTTTATTTCACTGTGAATACTTTCTATTGCTATTTCTCTAAGTACTCCAGTCCTTCTGCAGTGACTAAGTCAGCTGTTCATTTCATCCAGTGTATTTTTATTTTAGTCACTGCATTTTTCATTTTCTCTAGAAGTTTTATCTGCTATTAAAAATATCTTCCTGCTTCTCTTTAACAAACTCATGCTCCAATCTACCATCTTGGACATAAGGAATATAATTATGGTATGTTTCAGTGTGCTTGTCTACAAATTCTATCATTTGTATTATTTCTGAGTCTGTTTCCACTGATTGCTTTTCTTTTCATTATGGCTGATATTTTCCTGCTTTTTTGCATATATAGTATATTTTTTTTGGATCCTATACATCATTAATTTTACCTTGGTGAGTGCTATATTTTTTCTATATTTCTACAAATATTCTTCATTTTGGTTCTTGAATATAAGTTGCTTGGAAATTGACCTTTTAAGGACTGCTCTTACATTTGCTTTATGCAGGGCCTGAGCAGCTTTCATGTTAGACTAATGTCATCCCACTTTGAATCTTCTCAATGTGGCATCCATAACATGAAGCCTATCCACTCAGACAGTAAATATAAAAACACCTCCAAATTCCATGTAACCCCAGTGATGTAACCTTCAAGTTATTTGGGGTAGTTCATCCCCAAATCTGATTGGTTTCCTCATCTCCATGTGCTATGCGGCCTGCAGGTGAAATCTAAATGAGGATGCCGTTCAGATACTCAGGGCTTCTTCCTGCACAGGGTTCTGCCCTTTGTGCCTGAGCATGAACTCTGCTCGCCATGGTCTTCTAGAACACTGTCATCTGTTCATGAGCCAGAGGGAAGATCCAGACACTACAACCCTGTCTTTTCCAAAACAGGAATCTCTTTAATGAGATTTGATGTGGGAAAGGAGGAATATCTTAATGCATCTTTAAAGTACGTATCTAAGGCACCTTTAAAAGAAAAAATGGAAAGGAAGAGAGGTTAAAAAAAGGAAGAAGAATGAATGTATTTTTCATAACATCATAGAAAGCTTGTACAGGGCTAATTTTCTATGTTCTTTTTTTTTTTTTTTTTTTGTCATTTTGAGACAGGGTCTCGCTATGCAGCTCAGGCTGGCCTTGAGCTCACTTTGTAGCCCAGGCTGATCTCAAACTTGCAGCGATCCTCCTGCCTCAGCCTCCCAAGTGCTGAGATTACAGCCATGTACTACCATGGCTGGCAGGGCTCATTTCTAAGAAACAAAATTATACATACAATATAGCCTCAATTATGCAACAAAAAAGAAAGAAACACAAATTTGGACCAAAATCAAGATACTCACATTGTTCTGGAGTACAGTACATTTCTTATTTTAGTTTTTCTACATTTCCAAAGTTTTAAAAATAATATTATGTAGCATGTTTGTAATGAATGAGAGAAAATATAGTCTAGATAAACTAGATTCACCTTAAAATAATAAGTAAAATAAGAAAAAAGATAACAAAACACCCTCAATTTTGTGATTTATTTTAAGAAGGTTTCTGTGAGTTTTCATCCTACAAGTACAACTTCCAAGAGACTAGTGGCTCGAGTCTTCAAGGGTAGTTAGTGGCCATGGGCCTCTGGCATTTGGTACAGGCACTGGAAATCTGGATTCTTGACTTAATGTTTTGCTGCTACAAGTAAAGTTTTCAAAGTGGATGTTAAACGTTCCCCTAACATTTATTTTGAGTGATGGTCTCATTATATAGTTCAGGCTGGTCACAAACTCACTATGTAGCCCAGGCTGGCCTCAAACTCACCGTGTTCCTCCTGCCTCAACCTGCTGGGATTACAGAAGTGTGCTACTACACCCAGCATCCCACTAACATTTAAAGTCCAAACATCTACAATTCAAAGAAAAAAATGGAAGTTATCTTAAATAGTTCAAGAATCAATGTATATGGGCCAATACACATGAAAACCTGGCTTCCCGCCAGACCTGCGAGTTGCTTGCCTGCTAGTACACTTCTCTTCCATCTTTTGATGATAAATTCCATATTCGTGGGAGTTAAAGAAACGGTGTAAAAATAGTTGATTTGAGTGAACATAAACAAAACAAAAATCAGCTTTCCCCCAAAATGCAAACACTTGGCTTCTTTGTTCATTAATTCTCTAGTAAAATTCAGTGTTTCTTCTTCTATGAAAAACTTTATATTTGCTACGGCTAACTCAGTTGTCCATTTTCCTGTTCATACCTATTAAAGAATTCAATGATATAATCAGCTTTGCTTTTCCTTGGGTTGCTTACAGCTTTTAAAAATAAAGCACAAATACCCACAGCTGTTCTAGGCAATCACGTAGCTCTTTGAGAAGAAAATACAGATATAGAGACAGGTGGCTCTGCTCTAAGTTTAACATTCAGATTCAAGGGTACAGGGATTCCAGATGTGTTTCCAGGAGAAAACAGCAGATTTCCAGTATTTCTATGCAAAATATAGTTGCATATGAGCACCCACGATCAAGGCAGTAGCCTTTTCTGAGTCTCAGTTCTCTTGGAAGTAACTGATATGCAAAAGCTTCTGCTATCAATATACTTTAGGGCTTTTGATTGTTCACTGGAATAGTTCAGTAGTCCAGAAAATGGGCAATTGTCAGCATGCTGTTGAGCGGTGAGGTTGGTAAAGAACACATCAGTAGATCTACTTGTCATTCTGACAGCTGGCCTGATGGTGATAAATTGACATCATGGGTACAACTGAGCAAAGTCATGGAGACAGAGCAAAGGGAGCTCACAGCCCAGATGGATTTGGAAGAAAATAACGAAGTGTGTGATGTGGTCTGAAGCGACCTTTAAGATACAGAACTGAGCACCCAGCCTGATCAAAGCTTCTGACTACTACCAAAAGAATGTGAGATCAGAGAAGCAATGATTACTTTTGCAAATACTGGCTGACTTAGCTGCCTCCTGTGACCTCTAACTGCCACACAAGCTTGCCTTACATCTCCTTGATTCTCAGTATTCCTGCACAACTGTCTTTAGCTTTATTTGTGTCTCTGATTTCAGATCTATTGCATGAGAATATCAGGAATCTGGCTCCCTGGTGTGCCTTATCTCCTTGGGAAAGTCTGCAGTTCACTAGGATCTGCTTCTGGCTCACTAGATATCAATGCTTTGAGAACTAAACACTGGTTTAAGGTTGTCTGTTTCTGTCTTTTCTTTAACACTGTTATTTTTTATTGAGATTGCTTTTTTTACCTTCTCTTCCTTCCTTAGCTTTTTTTCTAGCTTTTTGGAGGCAATAATCATAACAATTATATAAAGCACTGACCAAGATCACATCCACAAACACACATACCTGGACTCAAACTGATATTCACATATGCTTACATACACTTTTCTGGCACTGTGAGTTAGTTTACAACACACAGGCAGCAGACATTTGGGTCATAACTCAAGATTTTGGTTGTAAATTAAATCTAAAATTCTGGTCATAACCCAACTTGTTCACATGTGAGGCTGACTGCAACTCTGGGTCCACTGTAAGATAAGTGAAATATATAAAACTCCAATTAGTCATTATCAAAAAAAATCTACCCCAGGGCGTATAATAGTCAGGATTTCAGAAATTCAACACAAGAACAGAATATTAAAAGCTCTAAGAGAAAAGAAACAAATCTCTAATAAGGAAAGCCCACCAGAATAACAGTAGACTTCTCAATACAAACCCTTAAGGAGAGCTTGTAGTAAGGTATGTTAAGCCTTAAAAGAAAACAACCTCCGACCCAGATTGATGTACCCACAAAACTATATTTCAAAACTAGTGGAGAAATAAAATACTTCCATAACAAAGAACACCTGAAGAAATTCATGAACACCAAACTATTACTCTAAAATGTTCTGAATAATATTCTGGAAATACGTAATGACTTTATCCAACTCCATGAAGCCCAACAGAATTAATCCACCAGGCAAGGAAAATAATTAAACAGGGGTAAAGGAAGGGAACCAACAACAGTAAAATAGTATGATAAGGATAAGTCAATAGATACCAGTTATAACTATCAATATAAATAGTCTCAACTCACCAGCCAAAAGAAACAGACTGACAGAATGGGTCAAAACACAAGATCCAACAATATGCTACATATAAAAAATGTATTTAACTCAAAAGAAATTTATAGACTGAGAGTAAAAAAGATGGATACCAATTCTCAATGTGACACGAACCCAGAAAAAAGCAGGAATAGCTATTCTATTCTATTTGCAGACAAGGTAGATTTCAAGCTAAGACTTTTTATTTTTTTTAATTTTTTTTATTTTATTTTAAAGACAAAAGAATGGAGACATATGAACCAGAATAAGCCATAAACAATACTGAAAATACAAAATTATACAGAATATAGTAGGGAATTAGCACTGGATGTTGTATTATATAATGTTATCTTCACATTAGTTAAGACAAAAACATTAAAGAAAATACCAAATTATAGAGAAGATGGTAGGGAATTAGCACTGGATGCTGTATAATACAAAGTTATCTTCACTTCTGTTAATACAAAAACGATTGAGGAAATACAAATTATAGAGAACATAGAAGGGAATTAGCTCTGGATGCTGTCCTACATAATGTTACCTTCACCTTTGTTACTCAGTTACACAGATGATGGCCCATTTGATCATTCAATTTTTCTCCTCCCTCACCTCCATTGCCCTACCACTCAATCAGTCATCTTCCCTGTGATAATAACTGTATTCCTGGGTTCATCTATACCCCTGGACTCTCGCCTTGGGAAGAGATATAGCTGCCTCAGACTATACTATAACATACATGGGTGTATACAAACTGCCATGGTCGGAGGTGGAAAAGCACCTATGCTCACAGCAGACCGCCCGGCTCCACCCTGTCACCATGCTATGGGTGGGGGCAGGTTCAGTCTATGTGGTGCCCTCAGTGGGGCCAGCAGCCGCAGGGCCCACTGCAGAGCAGCCACGGGGCCCCCAGTGGAGCAGCCATGGGGCCCTCAGTGGAGCAGCCGCGGGGCCCACTGCAGAGCAGCCGTGGGGCCCACAGTGGAGCAGCCGTGGGGCCCACTGCAGAGCAGCCACAGGACCCACAGCAGAGCAGCCGTGGGGCCCACTGTGGAGCAGTGGGCTAAGACTAAGGTCAAGCTAAGACTTATTAAGACAAAGATCACTCCATCCTTGTTAAGGGAATGATGCAAGAGAAAGGGATAACAACGACAAATATATGCACACACACAATACTAGTGCACCCAACTATATAAAACAAATATAAACAGATGTGAAAAAATCAAATACAATACATTTGTAATGGGGGACCTCAACACCCCACTGTGACAAATAGATAAATCAGACATAAAATCAACAAAGAAATATCAGAATTAAAACAAACCCGTGAAGAAATTGACTTAGCAAAGGCCTACAGAGTGTGTCATCCCACAACATCAGAATATACATTCTCCTTAGCTTCACACAGGGAGTTCTCCATTGTAGAACACATACTAGCTAGGACATGCTTAAGTAAATGCAAAATAACTAAAATTACCCCATGCATATTAACAGACCATAGTACAATGAAATGGGAAATCAACGGCAAAGGAAACCACAAAAACTTCATGAACACATGGAAATTCAGTAACAACCACCTGAAGAAACAATGGATCACAGATGAAATTAAACAAGTCAGAGAGTTGCAACAATTAATTAGTGTCATTACAACAAACCATAATTTATGAGATGCGATAAAAGCAGTCCTACGAGGGAAATTTATACCAGTAAATTCCAAAACCAGAAAAACAGAAGAGCTGCTTCAAATAACCACGTGTTGAACCTCAGTCTCCTAGGGAAAGGAGAGCAAGTCCAGCCCCAAACTCGTATGAGGGAGGAAACTGTAAGGGTCACAGGAGAGGTCAGTGCAACTGAGTCTAAGGAAATGGTATGAAGAATCAGCAAAAGGAAGAGTTGATTTTTTGGAAGAGTAAACAAATTTGAGAAACTCTTAGCCAAACTTATCAAAAAAGGAAGAAAAGGCTCAGATCCATACCATGAGAAATGCAAAGGGTGAACTCACAGCAAATCCAGCAGAAGGGCAGAAGATCAAGAACACCTACTTTGAGAATGTGTACTCTAATAAGATGGAAAACATAGAAGAAATGGAAAGGCTCCTAAATATATATAAATTGCCAAAGCTGAGTCAGGAAGATATAAAAATTCTAAATAACTCAAGCGGCCTTGGACTCAGGAAACCTGGGTGAGCTGTCTGGATGCTTGGGTCCTCTGACTCTGCCCCCCACTGCCATCTCAGGAATGAACCTGAATCCCTGGAAACCTAGGGAGATTTGAGAATGACAAAAAGGAGAAGCAAAATGCAATCTCAGCCAAACACCCCACCAGAACAAGTCTAGGAAACATCAGCATGGAGGAACACGGAAGTCACAAACCTGAAATCTCTGAAATGATAGCAACTGAAGTAAAGAACCAACTACATCAGGCTATAGAGGAAATCAGATCAGAAATAATTGCTCAGATAACAAAGAAATGACAACCATAATGAAAGAATTGCTGGGCATATGAAAAGAAGATATAAAAAAAGAAGTACACAGAAAAATGATGGAAACCTTGAATGAACAGTATAGGAAAGAATTAGAATGAATGAAACAGATTCAAAGAGGCATCCAGGAAATTAAAAATTCCATTGAAAGATGAAAGATCTCTTAAAAATAACAAAGGAACAGCAAATAACAATTCAACAGCTGCAAGATGAGGCAAAGAAAAACAATATAAGGCTGATAAGTGCAAACAAAAGAGCAGGAAACAACGTGAATGACATAAGAAGACTATTTGCAGCAGTGATAGTAGAAAATTTCCCAAGCATGGGGGACCTTATATACAGAACCTTATATAAGAACCTTATATACATTAAGTGAGGCATGTAGAACCTCAATTAGTCATAACCAAAATAAATCTACACCCAGACACATATTAATCATGATCCCAGAAACTGAGCAAAAGAACAGGATATTAAAAGCTGTTAGAGAAAAGAAACAGATCACCTATGAAGGAAAGCCCATCAGAATCATGGCAGCCTTCTCAACGCAGACCATCAAGTCAAGAAGAGCTTAGGGTAAAGTATTTCAGGTCCTGAAAGAAAACAACTTCAAACCCAGTTTGCTGTATCCTGCAAAGCTATCTTTCAAAATTGATGGAGAAATAAGATACTTCCACAATAAAGATCAGCTGAACACATTCATGACCACCAAACCAATCATACAAAGACTACTGAAAGATATTCTACAAAGAGATAAAAATGACCACAATCTCAAGACCAACAAATAGAAAAGAACTATCAAGTAAGATAAACAGTTAAACAGAGGGGAAAAGTACAGAACTAACAGTGAGAAAATAATAAGACAAGGATAAGTCAATACATATCATTAATAACCACTAATGTAAATGGCCTCAATTCACCAATCAAAAGAAACAGACTGGCAGAGTGGATGAAGAAACAAAATCCAACAATATGCTGCATTCAAGAAATGCATTTAACTCAAAAGGAAATCCATAGACTGAAAGTCAAAGGATGGAAAACAATACTCCATATGACAGGAACCCAGAAAAAAGAAGGAGTAGCTATTCTATTTGCAGACAAGGTGAACTTCAAGGCAACGATGATCAAATGAGAAAAAGAAGGTCACTATATTCTTGTTAAGCGAAAACTGCAAGCAGAAGAGATAACAATCGTAAATATGTAGGCACCAAATGTAAGAGCACCCAATTACATCAGGCAAATTTTAAAAGACATGAAAAATCAAATAAGTAATAACATAATTATAACTGGACATTTAAACACCCCATTGTTAAAAGAGATGGATCAAGTAGACAAAAAAATTAGCAAAGAAATAATAGAACTAAACTAAACATGTTAACAAATGGACTTAGTAGACCTTTACAGAGTATTCCACTGAACAACATTCTTCTCAGCTGCACATGGGACATTTGTTAAAATAGCCCACATGCTAGCACATAGAACATGCTTAAGTAAATGCAAAGGAATTGAAATTATCCCATGCGTATTATCGGACCATAGTGCAGTGAAACTGGAAATAAATGATAAAAGAAATTGCAAAAGCTCCATAAACACATGGAAATTAAATAACACCCTCCTAAACAACCAATGGGTCACAGAAGAAATTAAACACTATTTACAATCAAATGAAAATGTACATACAATCTACTGGAACCTGTGGGATACAAGGAAAGCAGTCCTCAGAGGGAAATTACACCAGAAAAACAGAACAAACAAAAATAAGCAACCTTAAGTTACACCTCAAACTTCTAGCAAAAGAAGAGCAAGTTAATCCCAAAGCCCAAAGAAGGGAGGAAATTATAAAGATCAGAGAGGAAATGAATGCAATGGAAACTAAGAAAATGATACAAATTATCAATGAATCAAAGAGTTGGTTCTTTGAAAAAAAATAAATAAAATTGATAAACCCCTAGTCAACCTCATCAAAAAACGGAAAGAAAAAACTCAAATCCATTCAATAAGGAATAAAGGGAGTGATATCACTACAGACCCTGTAGAAATTCAGATCATCAACACCCGCTTTGAAAATCTTTACCCTCATCAAGTGGAAAATGCAGAAGAAATGGATAGATTCCTAGATACATATGAATTACCAAAGCTGAGTGAAGAAGATATAAAAATCTTGGATAACCCAATATCAGCCAATGAAATTGAAAATGTAACGAAATACTTACCAACAACAACAACAAAAAAAAAACCCAGGTCCTGATGGATTCACAGCTGAACTCTACAAGAAATTTAGAGAAGATTTAATAGCCATTATTCTAAAACTCTTTAAGGAAATAGAAAGGGAAGCAATTCTCCCAAACTCATTCCTGGAGGCAAGTATTATCCTGATACCAAAACCAGAAACAGCACTAACCAAAAATGAGAACTATAGACCAACTCCCTACTGAATATAGATGCAAAAGTTCTCAATAAAATACTAGCTAATAGAATGCAGCAAATCATAAAGAAGATAATACACCATGACCAGGTAGGATTCATCCCAGAAAAGCAGCAATGGTTCAATATATACAAATCAATCAATATAATACATCGTATCAACAAAGCTAAAGACAAAAATCACATGATCATCTCAATAGGTAGAGAAGAAGCTTTTGATAAAGTCCAATGCTTATTCAGGATAAAAACCCTACAGAAAACTGGCATAGATGGATTTTACATCAAGCTAATAAAAGCCATCTATGACAAACCAAGAGTCAACATCATACAAAATGGACAAAAACTAAAAGCTTTCATTTTAAAATCAGGAACAAGACAAGGATATCCACTGTCACCACTCCTATTCAACATAGTTCTGCAAACGCTAGCCAGAGCAATTAGACAAGAGAGAGAAATAAAAGGAATAAAGATAGGAAAGGAAGAAATGAGATTACCTTTAAATGCAGATGGCATAGAAGACCCCAGAAACTCTACTGGAAGACTCCTAGAATCAATCAACAAGTTCAGTAGCATAGCTGAATACACAGTCAACACACAAAAATCAATAGCATTCCTATACACAAACAGCAAACATACTGAGAGAAATAAGTGAAACCATACCTTTCACAATAGCATCCAAAAAACTGAAGTTCTTAGGAATTAGTCTAACAAAAGAAGTAAAAGGTCAATACAGTGAAAATTACAGTACTCTGAAAAGAGAGATTGGAGAGGATTTCAAAAAATGGATATTCCTTGCTCATGGATAGGAAGAACCAACGTCATGAATATGGCCATACTCCCAAAATTATTATACAGATTCAATGCAATTCCAATGAATATACCATTGGCATACCTCACAAACCTAGAGAAAATATTCCAAAAATTTACGTGGAACCACAAGAGACCCAGAACAGCAAAAGCAATCCTGAGCAACAAAAGAAAGACAGGAAGTATCACAATCCCTGATTTGAAATTATACTACAGAGCTACTGTGATAAAATCAGCATGGTACTGGCAAAAAAACAGACCTGAATATCAGTGGAACAGAACAGAAGATGTAGACACAGCTACCTTATCTTTGAAAAAAGGGCCAAACATGTTCACTGGAAAACAGATAGCCTCTTTAATAAATGGTGCTGGAAAAACTGGCTTTCCACATGCCGAAGACTAAAACTAGATCCAAGCCTATCACCATGCACCAAAATAAAGTCAAAATGGCTTGAAGATCTAAATATTAAAACAGAAACACTAGATATAATGGAAGAGAAAGTAGATGGAAGTCTTGAAAACATAGGGGTAGGTAGAGAGTTTATGAACAAAAACCAAACTGCATGGGAAATTCAGCAAAGAATCAACAACTGGGATCTCATCTTATGGAAAAGTTTTTGCACGTAAAAAGAAATCAGCAACAAGGTGAAAAGAAAACCCACAAATTGAGAAAAATTTTAGCCAACTCTCCCTCAGACAAAGGACTCCTGTCTAGAACATACAAAGAATTTTTAAAAATCAGGCCCCCAAAATTCAAAAACCCAATACAAAAATGTGCATCTGAGATGAGTACACACTTCTCAAAGGAAGAAATACAAATGGCAAATACATGAAAAAAAGTTCAACATCATTAGTCCTTCAAGAAATACAAATTAAAACAATACTGAGATTCCATCTCACCCCAGAAAGAATGGCTATCATCAAGAAATCAACCCATAACAAATGCTGGAGGGGCTGTGGAGAAAAAGCAACTCTTCTCTACTGTTGGTGGGAGTATAAACTGGAGCAACCACTGTAGAAATCAGTCTGGAGATTCCTCAGTAAACTAGGATTAGAGGTCCCATTCAACCCAGCTATTCCTTCTGGGTATTTTTTCAGAAGAACTGAAAACGTCATACCACAGTAATATATGTGCACCTATGTTTATAGCAGCACAATTTGTAATAGCTAAATCTTGGAAACAACCCAAATATCCATCAACTGAGGAATGGATTAAAAAAAGATGTGGTATTTTTATACAATGGAGTATTATTCAGCTATAAAGAAAGATAAACTAGAGACTTTTATAGGTAAATGTATGCAACAAATGGCCATACTCATTAGTGAAATAAACAGATTCCCATGTGTAAGCATCATACTTCCTCCCTAGTATAAGAACCTGAAACAGTAAATAAAATCTGAAAGGTACAATTGATATTGTGAAAGAGAAAAGAAACTGCTCAAATAGGAAGGAGCAACTGGGATGAAGGAGGACAAAGGAAAAAGAAGGAAGAGGGGGAAAATATATATGTATATACAGGATAGCTAGGATAATTGTACTACTAATACCTGTTGGTTTATTGAAAGGAACTGCTAATGTGTAATTGTTTGATCAATCTTGCATGCCTATATCTGGTTACATTGCAGCCATTTTGAAGATGACATTGTGTATATAACACCATTGTTAATATCCTATCACCATATTTTGAAACTCTGTCTCATTTTTATTGTTCTCTACGCTGTTTTCTTTATATATATTGTTTTTTTTTAATTTAAAAAACATATGTGTATATAAGGATAGCTGGAATAGGTGTATTGCTGATTCTGTAATTTATTGAGAGAAAAACAGTGCTTAAAATTTTGTTTTTTCTTGACCAATTTACACACCTGAATTTGGTAATTAGGTGAAACAGAAAATGACTGATCTGAAAAAAATATGTAGTATAAGAAACATTGTTCAGCTCCTACCATTTTTTGTGGTGAAGCTCTGCATCATTTCCAATGTTTTTTTAAATTATTTTTTTACTTGTTATTATCTTTGATTGTTTGGTCAATCTTACATTCTTATGTCTAATGGACTGAGCAATTTTGTTGACAATAACAGTATGTAATATAGCAACCACTGTAAATTTCTATCATTTTTGTCTTGAGATCATATATTATTTTTGTTGTTTTTGTGTTGTTTTGATTTTGTCTTCATTGTTGTTTTATCAGTTTTTAATTTTTAAAGTGAAAAGAAATTCTAAATAACTCAATATCAGTCAATGAAATTGAAGATTTAATTAAAACCCTACCAGCAAAGACCAGGACATGATGGATTCAGTACTGAACTCTACAAGAAATTTAAACAGATCTAATGCCACTAATGCTGAAACTTTTCAGTGAAATTGAAAGGGAAGAAATACTTCCAAAATCATTTCCGGAAAGAATTACTCTGATACCTAAACCAGAGAAGGACCCAACCAAAAAGAAAACTACAGACTAATCTCCCTTATGAACATGGATGTAAAAATCCTTTAAAAAATACTGGTGAACAAATCATCAAGAAGATTATGCACCATGACCAAGTAGGATTGATCCCAGGGATGCAAGGATGGTTCAACATACACAAATCAATAAATGTAATACATCATATTAACAGAGCCAAAGACAAAAATCACATCATCTCACTAGATGCAGAAAAAGCATTTGACAAAGTCCAATACCTACAGAAAATTGGACTAGATAGCTTTTAACTCAATCTGAAAAAAGTCATCTATGATGAACCAACAACCAACATCATACTAAAGAAACAAAAACTGAAAGTTTTCATTCTAAAATCAGGAACAAGGCTAGGGTGCTACCACTATTCCTATTCAATGTAGTTCTGGACACATTAGATAGAGCAATTAGACCAAAAAAAGAAATAAAAGGAATAAAGACAGGAAATGAAAATGTTGAATTATCATTATTTGCAGATGACATACTATTCTATATAGAAGACCCCAGGGCTGGGGATATAGCTCAGCAGCACGGTACATGCTTAACAAGCATCAGATCCTGAGTTTGGTTTCTGGTTCCAAAAAAGAAAAAAACAAAGGAAGACCCGAAAAACTCCACCAAATGTCTTATAGAATTAATAAGCAAATTCAGTAGTGTACCTGGATACAAAGTCAGCACTCAAAAATTAATAGCATTCCTGTACACAAACAACAAACCCAGTGAAAAAGAAACTAACAAAACAACACCCTTCATAATAGTGCATCCTAAAAAATGAAATACTTAGAAATCAATCTAACAAAACAAGTGAAAGACCTCCATGTTGAAAATTACAGCACCCTGAAAAAGAGATTGAAGAGGATATCGGAAAATGGAAAGATATCATCCCTTGCTCATGGATAGGAAGAACCAATATAGTAAAAATGACCATACTCCCAAAATTGTAATACAAATTTAATGCAATCCCAACCAAAATACCATTAGAATACCACACAGAACTAGAGAAAACATTCCTAAAATTCATTTGGAAACAGAAGAGACCTAGAATAGCAAAAACAATGGCAACAAAGGCAAAGCAGGGGATGTTACTATTCTGACTGGAAATTATAGTACAAAGCTACTGTTATGAAAACAACACGGAACTGTCAGAAAACAGACTTGAGGATCAATGGAATAAATTAAAAGATGCAGAAACAGCTCCAAATACACTCAACAACATTATCTTTGACAAAGAAGCCAGACACAGTTACTGGAAGAAAGATAGCCTCTTTAATAAATAGTGCTGGAAAAGGTGGTTTTTGCATGCCAAAGACCCATGAATCATCATGCACTAAACTAAAATACAAATAGATCAAATACCTAAATATTAAAACAGAAACACTAAAATTTGTTGGAGGACAAAATAGGTAGAAATCCCAAAGATACAGGTGCAGGCAGAGATTTCATGAACATAACCCCAATCCTACAAGAAATAACACAATGATTCAATAACTGAGATATCATCCTATTAAAAAGCTTTTGCACAACAAAAGACATCACCAATAGAGTGAAAAGAAAACTCACAGAGTACAAAATATTCAGATGAAAGACTAATATCTAGGACACATAAAGAACTGAAAAAAATTAGACCCCCCACCAAATTTAAAGACCCAATCCAAAAATGGGCATCTGAGATGAATACACACTTCTCAAAGGAAGAAATACAAACAGCAAATAAATATATCAAAAAATGTTCAACATCATTGGCCACTTGAGAAATGCAAATTAAAACAACACTGAGATTCCATCTCACCCTAGAAAGACTGGCTATCATCAAGAATTAAACTGATAACAAATGCTGGTGAGACTGTGGGGAAAAAAGGAAACCTTTTCCACTGTTGGTGGGAGTGTAGACTGTTACAGCCACTGGGGAAATCAATGTGGAGATTCCTCAAAAAACTAGGATTAAAGTTCCCATTCAACCCAGCTATTCCCCTTCTGGGTATCTTCCCAGAAGAACTGAAAACATCATATCACAGGGATATATGTACACCCATGTTATTAGCAGCACAATTTGTCATAGCTAAATCGTGGAACCAACCCAAATGCCCATCAACTGAGAAATAGATAATAAATGATGTGGCATTTTTACACAATGGAGTATTACTCAGATATAAAGAGATAAACTTGAGGCTTTTATACATAAATGGATGCAACTTGAGACCACAGTCGTAAGTGAAATCAGACTCACGTTTGTAAACATCATACCATCTCCCTAGTGTAAGTAATTTTCAGTTCTAATTTTTTTCGGTTCTTTATATGTTCTAGATATTAGAACATATTATGTCAAGAGTAAATAAAATCCAAAAGCTACAATAGATATTGTGAAAGAGAAGAAAACTGCTCAAAAGGAAAAACTAGGATGGGGAAAGAAGAAAAGAAAGAAGGGGTTAAAAAAATATATATGTATATGTGTATGTATATATATAGAGAGAGAGAGAAGATGGCTAAAATAATTGTACTACTAATTTCTATTAGTTTATTAAAAGAAAGTTAATGCTTATATTGTTTGAGCAATTTTACATGCCTATGTTTGATCATTGGAGCAACTACTTTGAAGATAACAATATGCAATGTAACTATTTTTAATTACATATAATATTGTTTTGAAACTGTATTACTTTTATTGGGTTTTTTATTCCTATTAAAATAAAAAAAAGAAATTGAAAGGGTAAATATAGACCAAAATGTATAACAAATATTGTGAAATAGGAAGAAAATGTTCAAATGGGAATGACAACTAGAGATGAGGGTGAGGAAAGAAAGGAAGGGGAAAGAAAAGATAATAGAATGAAAATTAGAATCAAAACTTTTATAAATTAGGAGGGGAAGAGGATATGACGGGAGGGAAATGAGGAAGAAGAAGAATCAAGAAAATAGAAAAAATTTATTCTTCTTTTGGATTCAATTTTTTCCCTCTGTTTTGGGGTTTGTTTCATCTGTTTATTTTTCTTATTTACCTGTTTATTGACATTTGAGAATTTTCCTTTTTTCTTGATTTTTCTTGGTTTTTTTTATTTTTTCTTTCTTTTTCCTTTTTGTTTCTCCCCATAATATTTTTCTCGTTTATTATTCTCTATGGTTTTTTCTTTTTCTCCCTCTTCATCTTTTTCTTTTTATGCTTTTCTGTTACCTTTATAAATTTTATTGATGTTCTTTCTATTCTTTCATAGTAGCCTTTGTCTCACTTCTGTCTTCATCTTCCATTGTTTAATTTTTCAAATTTTTCTTCTTTCATTCTCCCATTCCTAACCCATAAGATATAAGATCTTTACTAATATAACCATTAAGCTTTATTAATCTTCAGATAGTTAACTCTATGTTATTACGGTTGAGTTCTTTTCTCTTGTTAGTGGAGGCATTACTGTTACATTTAGTAGATACTATATGTCCATATTTGGATTATCTCAGTGTTTACACCATAATTGTAGATCTCTTTTCTCTGGTTAAGGGTGGATACTATTGGTTTTTATGGGATTTTCAATGTCCAGTCTGTCTTCAACTACATTGTTGTTGCTGGTTTGCTTGTTATTGCCTGGGTGCCAGAATTGTTGCTATTGATGGGATCTCTCTGCATGCTAATATCCAGATTACCCTTATGTCATTACCAGCACTGTAGTCTATTCCCAGAGGAACTGGATGCTGGGCCAATTACGCTGCATCCTCCCTGTGCAAATTAATGGATGGCAGTAGGATGAGAGGTACTATTTGACTCAGCTATTCTCTTCTGGGGACCTCCCCAAAAGAATTAAAAACATAACATACCAATATATTCACACCCATGTTTATAGCAGCACAGTTTGTAATATCTAAATCTTGGGAACAACCCAAGTACCCATCAATTGAGGAATGTATTTATAAAGGTGGGTTTTTTCTACACAATGGAGTACTACTCAGCCATAAAAAAGGATAAAGTTGAGACATTTCTAGGTAAACAGATGCAACTTGAGACCATACTTTTAAGTGAAATAAATCAGACATGCATATGTAAATATTGCAGTGTTTCCCTGGTGTGAGAAACCAAAACTGTAAATAAGGACCAAAGTGTATAACAGATATTGTGAAATAAGAAAAAAAATGTTCAAAATAAAGCAGAATCAGGTAAAGGGGAGAGGGAAAGGAAATAAAGGAAACAAAACAATTATAAAAGGAGGATAACATGGAACAAAGCTTTATAAATAAGGAGGGTATGAGGAGTTGAAGGGAGAGGGGGGGATTGGGACCAAAAGAGGAATCAAGATATCATATACATGGGCTGGGATTGTAGCTCGGTGACATGGTGCCTGCCTGGCAAGGGTGAGGTCTTGAGTTTGATTCCAAGTGGGGAGGGAGGGAGAGAGAGAGAGAGAGAGAGAGAGAGAGAGAGAGAGAGAGAGAGAGAGAGAGAGGAAAGAAAGAAAGAAAGAAAGAAAGAAAGAAAGAAAGAAAGAAAGAAAGAAAGAAAGAAAGAAAGAAAGAAAGAAAGAAGGAAGGAAGGAAAGAAGGAAAGAAGGAAAGAAAGAAGGAAAGAAGGAAAGAAAGAAGGAAAGAAGGAAAGACATAAACAAAATAAAGTGCTGGGGGCCACTGGAGATGGAAATTGGCCACATCTGTAAGGGCAGAACAGAGCCAGAGTGCCTCAAGCAGTCAAGCCACTTCAGTCTTGAGAAAAGCATCCTGCCTGGACAACTCAGTTGTTCATTGCTAGGCAATCTTGCCTCTCATGATACTAACTTCACAAAAGTATAAATAAACACCCCTACTATTGATGTTGGGTCCTCTTACCTAAGAGGGGTGTTTATACTCTTGCAAAGTTACCCATTAGGTAAAAGGTCGCCTCCACCTGACGAAGCTCTTGTATCTTGTCTATCTGTTCCTCTTACCCACCGCCATTCCTCCCCAAGGCACACCAAGAGACGGATGAGTTCCCTACAAGAAAGAGGATAAGAAAACTCCTACAATGCCTGGAAGACATGAGTGTGGCACAACTTACATGCTTCTTGACTCCCAAGTCTCAGAATCTGGTTAATTTAACTGCTTCCACTTAGTTCCTTACAGACTTGGACACCATTAAAGTAGTAAATAATTTGGAGAATGTCTTGTTTGTGCTATTCCACTTTCCAGTACTATTCTTGATAAATAATGCAACTGTTAACAAGCAGTTTGCTGTAACTTCCATCTTATTCCTTCCTTTCTTTCTTCCTTTTCCTTCCTTTCTTATCTGTAAAACTATACTCTTCTGATGCAATTTTGGGAGCCCTTGTTCTGGACAGCTATGAGCTGGGTTTTTCCCTTAGGGAAAAACTCAGGCTCAGGTAAACTCATCCTCACACATGCTGTGCCTCAACTTGCCCTCTAAATTGGCACTAGTCTACACATCTGTGTGGCCTTTTTGTCACTGGATTGGATCTGAGGGTCTCTGAGGCTGAAGCAGGGAAATTAGCCCACACTTTTTGTAGCATGTTTGCTGACTTCTGTTGCAGAAAAAAGAATTTTTAGGGCACATCATTAAGAAGCAAGAGAAGGGCTTATGAGAGACTTTAAAATGCACTCAAAGATGGAGTACGGGCACTCAGAGAAATGAGGCACATTATGAGCCAGAATTGGGTATCTCCTGAAAAGCATCATTAAGTGAGTATATAACACCCACATTTCTCTTTTTAGGAGTATTTCTATTTATGAACTATCTATTTTAATTCTATTAGTTTTATTATATTATATAATGTGTACTGCATAGGAAAATAAAATGTCAATAAAGTAAAAAAAAAATTAATGGAGGTTGTCAGGTCTTGGGATAAAGGACTTTCCCATAACCATGTCCACATTGCATCACTGAAAAGTAAACACTAACTAAAGAGATCCTCATAGTAGCAACTAAGTCTTCTCCTATAAGCACCTACAAATCTCAGCATGAAACAAAACTAGCAATAGAAACATGAAAAGAAAACAAATGCCTCCCAAAACTCCAACTCCCCCAAAGCCAATCCATGGGGCATCAAGGAGGAGGAAAGAAAAAGCCATGTAGTCAAATTATTTGAAAGGATTCCAGAGGAGATTTTAATAAACAGATCAATAAGATGATCAGTGAGCTCCATGAAGATATAATCAAGCAAGTAATGGATATAGTAAACAAAATAATCAGAGAGTTTATAGAAGACAGTATTCAAAAAAATAGCAGAGCTAAATAAAATGGTATAAGACATAAATGGCCAGTTTAGACAAGAATTATAGTCCATGAAAAGGTTCCAAACAAAAATCCAGGAGATTAAAAATTCTGTTAAAAGTATGGACAGCAGAAGTAACCAATGTGAGGATTGTATCAGAACTGGAAGACAGGGCTACTATCCCAGACCAATTATTCACAGGCAGCTTATAAAGAAGAGACTGTCAGAGATGGCCACAACAGCTGCTCGGTGACACAGAAGCTAGTATAAGATCAAGTGGAGTAAGTGGAAAATCAAAATGCAGCAAAACAGGCACAAAAATCCTGTTTACAGAAAGAATAGCAGAAAACTTTCCAAATGTAGGGAAAGAATTCAGTATACAGATGAGTGAGGATCAAAACAGTCATGATCAAAATAGAACCTTTCTATCATACATAATAGTCAAAACCCAAGAATTCTCCAACAAAGGGAAAGAACTGTAAAAGCTGTTCCTGAGAGGCAATGACTCACTTATGAAGATAAAGCTATTAGAATTACAGCAGACATCTCCACACAAACCTTAAAGGGAAGAAGAGCTTGAAGTGAAATGTTTCAAGGCCTAAAAGAAAACAACTTCCAACCCAGAATTACATATCCTGAAAAACTGTCTTTTAAAATTGATGGAGAAATAGGTATTTAGCTGACAAAAAGCATCTCATGAAAGTTTTGACCACTAAACCAGTACTACAAAAAATTTTTCAAGGACATCCTAAGAACAGACACTGAAGCAAACATGCCAAAACAACAACAACAAAAAATCAGCAACAAGAAAACAATGTAATTATAGGAACAAGTCAATAACTCTCAGTAATAACTCTCCATGCAAATGGTCTCAATCATCCAAACAAAGGACACAAGTTGTCAAAATGGATCAAGAAATAAAACTCAACAATATGTGGTATACAAGAAACACGTATGTAATGGTTGATACATTGTGTCAGTTTGAGAAGTCTAGAAGCTTAACTAACTCAGAAGTTCTACATCCTGGGGTGTAGAGAACATGCCCTGACCTCTAGGATGCTGTTCACTGTGTCAACTTGAGAAGTTTAGAAGTTTAACTAAGTGACTCAGCAGGGAACCAGGGTCTTCACTTTGTAAACATCTTGAACCTGTGCAAGAGGAGGGCAGGAGATGGTGTGAGTAAGAACGTCCCAGGGGTGGAGAGCCTGCATACAGTATGAGGGAGTAAAAGAGTCTTCTTCTCCCCATTTTTGCTCTTACTGCTTTGGTCCTCTTCTGCCACCATGAACTGTTGCCCCTGTGCCATGCCACCCTGCCTTGGAGCCAGCTAATTCAGACTGAGACCTCTACAAACTGGGAGCTAAATAAATCTTTCCTTTTTTAATTTTGAGGGTGGGATATTTTGTCTCAGCAATGACAGAAAAGTAACTAACACAACCTATAATCTAAAAACAAATTCACCAATTAACAATCAATCAAAGGATAAAGAATAATATTTCCTGCAACAGGAACCTAGAAAGAGGCAGGAATAGCTTTGTTAATTTCAGAAAAAAAATGGCATTCAAACTAAGACTAATCAAAAGAAGCAAAGAAAATCTCTATATACTGGTTAAGAGAATAGTCCAGCAGGAAGACATAACAATTCCTAACACAGATGCAAAAGACAAGGCACACCCAACTTCATAAATCACATACTACTAAACATAAATCATCGGTTAAACACCAACACAATTGTAAAGGAGGACCTCAATACCCCACTGTCACAAATGCACAGATCAACTAGACAAAGACCAACAAAGAAATATCAGAGTTGACCCTATGATGAATGTTATCATTATGCATATATAAAGTGTACCAATAAAAAAATCAGAGTTGTACAAAATCTTCAAACAAATGGATTTAGTAGATAGTTCCACCCGAGAACAAAATGCACTTTCTTCTCAGCAGCACATGGGACTTTCTCCAAAATAGACCATATGCTACCCCAGAAAAACAAACAGACAGACAGAAATATAGACCAATGGAACAGTTTAGAGAATACAGAATAAATCCATAGATTTACAGTCAGCTGACCTTTGGTGAGGGGTCCAAGAATACACATTACAGAAAAGATAGGCTCTTCAATAAATGATCTTGGAAGAATAAGGTATCTGTATGCAAAAAATTTAATTGGATCCTTATCTCACACCATATACAAAAATCACTTCAAAATGGATTAAATGCCAAAATATGAGATCTCAAAAAGAAAAACTATTAGAAGAAAACTTTGGTCTTGGCAATGATTTTGATTTTATGGATATGACACCAAAATGACAAGCAAGAAAGGAAAACAGAAAAAGGATTAAATTTTAGTTTAAAAGTTTCTGTACAGTAAATGACATAATCAATAGTATAAAAAGACAACCCATTTTCCTATAAAAGCCTCAAGATTATCTTTTTATAGCTGAGTAATACTCCATTGTACAAAAGTACCACATCTTTTTTATCCATTCCTCAGTTGATGGGCATTTGGCTTGTTTCCAAGATTCAGCTACTATAAATATAAACACGAGTGCACATATATTGCTGTGGTATGATGTTTTCAGTTCTTCTGGAAAAATATCAAAAGGAGAATAGCTGGGTTGAATGGGACCTCTAATCCTAGTTTCCTGAGGAATCTCCACACTGATTTCCACAGTGGTTGTACCAGTCTACACTCCTAACAACAGTGGAGAAGGTTTCATTTTTCTCTGCAGCCCCTCCATCATTTGTTATTGGTTGACTTCTTGGTGATGGCCATTCCTTTTTGGATAAGACAGAATCCCACTGTTGTTTTAATTTGCATGTCTCAAATGACCAATGATATTGAACATTTTTTCATATATTTATTTGCCATTTGTATTTCTTCATCTGAGAAGTGTGTATTCATCTCAGATACCCATTTTTGGATTGGGTCTTTGCTTTCTTACATCTAGTAATCTGAGCACCTTTTGCTGAAATACAAGTTAGTATAGCCTTATAGACAGCAATACGATTGTTGCTTAAGAATGGAACTACAATGTTATCCATCTAGTCTACCTCTGGGTATAAGTATCCAAAGGAAATGAAATCCTCACCTCACAAATGCACTTCCACATTCACTGCAGCATTCATTATTCACAGTAATCAAGATATGGAAATTTCAAAACATGAAGCCTGAAAGGACATCCAGGCCATATCTAAATCATATGACAGGCCTATATGATTAATAGAAAATCTAAAATCAACAACTTTATAATTAAAGGAACAAGAAAAAGTGATCAAACTAAGCACAAAGCAGAGGAAGGAAACAACAAATATTGGGATAGATAAATGAAAAATACTTTAGAAAATCTAAAAGTCAAATGTTGGTTCTTTCTTAAAAATAAACGCTGATGAACCCTAAACTAAATGGACTAGGAAAAAAAGAAAAGACTCAAATTATAAGAATCAAAATGAAAGTGGAAACATTATTGCCAATTCTACAAAAATAAAAATGATTATAAGAAAGTACAAGGAAAAAGTGTATGTCAACAACTTGGACAACCTACCTGAAACAAGCAAATTCCTATGAACACAGAACTTACCAGGACTAAGTCATACAGAAATAGAAAATCTGAATAGACACATAACTAGTAAGAAGATTGAATCTATGATCCAAAAAACAAAATCTCCTGGCAAAGAAAAGCCTTAGACATCATAATTACATCACTGAATTCTGTAAAACTTTTAATGAATATCAATCTTTCTTAAATTATTGCAAAAACTGAAGATGATGAAACACCCTAGTTCACTGTATGAAGACAGCTCTACTCTGATACCAAAGCCACACAAAACATCATAGTCTAATATGCCCTACCACCACTGTTGCAAAAATCCTCACCAAACACCACCTAATGAAATACAGCATCATATAATACACCCTGGCTAAGTGATATTTATTCCTGGAATGTAAGGATGGTTTCAGCATATTAAAATTGATCAATGTAACCCAACACTGAAGAGAATGAAGAATGAAAATCATATGATCATCTTGACATAGACAATATTTGACAAAATTCATCATGCTTTGTGATAAAAATATTCAACAAGCTGTAAACAGAGAAATTTCCTAAACTTGGTAAAAGCTGTATATTAAAAACTCACCAGAGAACATAGTTAATACTAAATGACTGAAAACTTTCCCTCTAAGATCAGGAATAAGGCAAGGTTGGTCACTCTTACCACTCTATTCAATGCAACACTGGAGTTCTAGGCTAAGGAAGGAAGGGAGGAGAGAGACAGGGAGAGGGGAAAAAGGAAAAAGAAGGAAACAAAGAGAGGAAACAAAACCAGGCATGGTAGCACATGCCAGTAGTCCCAGCACTCTGGGAAGCTGAGCCAGCGACAGGGCAAGAGAGACTCCATTTTCTGTTTTTAACTCCAAATTAACAGAAGTCACTTAAAGTTCACTTAAGCTATAGTTCACCACAGTCTCTTGGTTAGTTATTAACTCAGCAGAGCAGATTCATAAAATGGGAACAGAACAAACAGTACAAATTGGGAAGTGGGCTAAAAAGTTAAACTGCAATGGTGTTTGACTGTGTGACCTTCTGGGAGAAGTAAACTTTGTGATAATTGTGTGACATTCCTGTAAGATTCCCAAAAATGAGGTAAGGGTTACTATGGAAACCTAAAATGTACTTAAACTGAAGGTGAGACCTAGTTCGGGGCAGCCATCTTCCCTGGCTCCTGGTTAGAGACTGTCCATCAGCCAGCTCAAATAAAGCTTCATTTCTTTGTGCCTTTTCGGTTTTCTTGTGAGTGCCTTTCTCTATGAATTTGCTTGCTTATCGGCAGGAGGATCACAAGCTGGAACCCAGTCTGGGCAACTTAGTGACTTAGTAAGAACCATCTAAAAATAAAAATAAAAGAAGACAGACTAGGGCTAGGGATTTGGCAAAGGCCCGAGGTTCACTCCCTAGTACTAGGGAGAAAGAAAAAGAGAATAAAAGAAATAAAAAGAGTATAAATTGGAAGGAAGAAGTAAAATTTTCTCTACCTGCAGATGATAGTAATACCGGCACAGTCACAATAATATGGATCTTATCTTTATTTGAAAATTGACTTTTTCATTTTAAAGAGAAAAAATAACAAAATAACAACAACGAAGACAAAAACAATAAAATCTATACAGAATTTCAAAACAAGATGATAGGAAATTAACAATGGTTGTTATATTACACATTGTTATCTTCAACAAAGTTGCTCAGATTACCAAATGTAAGAATGCAAGATTGATCAAATGATTAAAGAGAATAAAAAATAATTTTAAAAATTAGAAATGATACAGCTTATTAAACAAGACAGTATTGTGAAAGGGAAAGAAATTGATCAAAGGGAAGGGAAAACTGGGATGAAAGATAGCTGGGGTAATATACTGCTGCTGTCTATTGGCTTATTGAAAGGAAAGTCAGTGCTTAAAATTTTTTGACCAATTTTGCATGCTTATATTTAGTAATCTGAAAAACTAATTGAAGACAACAATATGCAATGTAACAACCACTGAATTCAAACCAAGATTGAATTCCTACCATCTTGTTTAAAATTGATATTTTGTTTATCATTGACTTTTTGCTTTACTCTTGAGTTTTTAAAGACTGCATTAAAATATAATTCATTTTGACTACTGAATTTTTGTGGCTTCCTTTAAATTTATCTGAAGGTGAAATGAGGTGAGTTCCTTGCTTGCCTTACCCTAGTCTGGGCCTTATTAACACTCAGAAAATTTCTAGTACATAATCTTAGTCATACCTAAAAATTATGTCGGATAGAAAGAAAATCTTGCAACTGTGGATAATTTTCCAACTCATCCAGATCCTATGCAGGTCTGACCCTCAGGTCTGCACTTGTTGGTCCTTATGCCCATATTATTCCTCCCATCTTCACATGACTGATTGTCTCTCATCCACCTTGAATCAAGCATCTTCTCAAACAAACCTTGACTAAACCACTCCTTCTAAAATGGATCTCCTTTATATTTTCCATCACAGAATCTTGCTTTTCTTCTAGCACTTAAAATGTTTGCATTTTTTGTCTTAGTACTTTTTCTATCACTATAACAAAATACCAAGACACTGGGAATCTTATAAAGAATAGACATTCATTAGGCTCACAGTTCTGGAGGCTGGGAGGTCCAGAAGCATGGTACCAGTACCTGCTCATCCTCTGGTGAGGGCATTGCTGAACCATAACACAGCAGAGAAAATTGCATACTGAGACAGAACAAGCATGCTAGCTCACATCTCTCTTCCCTTTTCATAAAAGCTATCTAGTCGTTACCTTGTCTAAACCTAATGACTGCCTCATCTCGAAATACCATCATCATATGAATTTGGGGGTTAAGTTTTCAACATATGAGCTTTTGGGGGTCACATTCAGACCATGGTATATTTACTTTTTTCTTTGTTGATGCCTTACCAGGCACCTCTTGCCATTATTCTGAAAGCTACATGAGGATCTTTCTGTCTTGTTCATAGTTATGTCATCATTGCCTAACAAAAGGCCTAGTCCATAATAGCTTCTCAATATATATTTGTTGGGTGGATGAAGAAGCTAAGAGAACTTAGAAACATCCAGATAAATTGGAGACTTTCATGAGCAGGAAGATTTTTGTTCTATTCTATGTTGAACATCTAGAATGCCATCGCCTAGTTGCCTACCATCAATCAGAGGCAAAACCTCCTCCAGTTAAATCAAGTGGCAGGCATGTTTGGCACAAAGAGGACTCAGTGACAGGTGAAACTCCCATGAGCGAGTTATGGATTGTGAGCTCAAAGGTGAAGCTTTCCGAAAGTGGCTGGATCTAGGATGTGTGGTACCAGGATGAGGGATGTATAACTAGATCAATGCATTAATTGGTTTAGCCTAGTTCTGGGTGTAAATAATGGAAAGTCTCATACTGGGAGTGGGTGACACCTACCAATAGGCTTGTAACCTGGATGGAATATAAAGGGAAAGGTGGAAGGCAGGCTTGCTACTTCTTGCCTGCACTGCTATGGACCGTTTTTTCCTCTGCCATGCCACCCTGTCTTGGAGCCAGGTGATTATGGACTGAAACCTCTACAAACTGTGAACTTAAAGAAGCTTTCCTCCTTTAATTTGTGGTGTTGGATATTTTGTCTGAGCAATGAGAAAAATAACTAAGACAGGGTTTGTTATAGAAAGTGCCAGTGGGAGACAAGATGCACAGAGCTCTTAGGCCAGAGCCAAATGAAAGTCATATGCAGACCACAAGGAATTTCCACTAGCACTGGCATGAGGCCCAGTCAACAGGGGAACCAGTGGGCCCTGATCAAGCTAGAGAAGGCAAAGCACAAATCATAGGAGCAATAGTCTGACCCTGAATGCTTTCAGACCTGGCAGCAACCAGGTGGACAATCAGTATCATTAAGGCTCAAGAAGACACTATACGAACACAAGTTCTCTCCCCCTTCAGTGCTACAAGGTGACATAAACAATACATCAAGACACCCATTTGATGAGAACAAGAGGAAAACTTGGAGTAAAACTTGAAAGAATATTTTAAACCCTTGAATTGGGCTAACTTTGTTTTCTCTTCTTTGTTCTGCCTGCAGGAATTTGCAAAAATACCACCTCAGTTTTGTAGGGGGTTTTGGTTTTTGGGTTTTTTGTCTTTTTGAGACAGGGTTTCCCTATGCAGTTCAGGCTGGGCTTGAGCTCACTTTGTAGTCCAAACTGACCTTGAACACTCACCAATCCTCCTGCCTCAGCCTCCTGAGCACTGAGATTACAGGCATGTGGCATCAAACCTGGCTCCTCAGTTTTAGAGAACTAATTAGTCTGCATTTTCACAGATTCAAGGGGCAGTGTAAGCAGCATTGTAAAAGATTTTGCCAACAAGGGAGTGGGAACCCCTAGTAGGTTATAGTTTGGGAAACCAAGCCATAAACCATGGGCCTACATAGCTCATCACAATATTGCCTATTACCACCTTATTGTCTGGTCTTAGAATGATTGACTGACAGACCCCTAGAGCTGGGAGATACTCTAGGGAGACACTCTAGCGCTCCTGTGCTCCATCCTTCCTCATTTTATATATAATGAAAGAGATCCTATCACGTCTTCATCCCAGTTTGGTTAATTGATTTCAATTATTCTCTCATTGCCACTACAGCCCCCACATCAGATTCTGAGTAAGCAGAGTAGGCAGCTGCTGGCTCGATGTAAATTTAGAGTTCAGGAAAGCTCTCCCTTCCAAGGACTATCTCGCTCTGCCAGGATACCTAAAATAATCACATGACTCACTCCTTTGAGTCAAGGCCTTGAAACTCTTATTAAAATGCAAATGTCATCTTGGAGGGATAACATGAAGCTACTGATGCCTATTAATAACATCAAATGTCATTAGCTTACCGGGGAACAAGAAAGATCAAGAGCACAGAAAGACATACAAGTTGGCTCTGAAATCTGGGAACTGGAGAAACTAGGAAGAGCACTTTGGCAGAAAGTACATGGGAATGGTCTCAGAAAACTTCAGTGAGATGATAGTAAAAAGCAAAACAAAACACACATGAAAAAGAAACTACAACAAAACACACACACACAAAGATGACAAATAATAACAGCTAATATGTTTAAGTATATTGTCTCTGCTTGATTCTGTTCTAGGCGCTTTGTATGTATGACTTCCTTTCTATTTCTTCACCTATGAGACAAAGATTATTCCCCACTTTCATGTGAAGAAACCAAGGCAAAGAAACATGAACCATTTTGTCCAATATCACAGAGCAAGTGAGGGCTAAAGCTGGAATTTGGAAAAAGCTGTCTGGCTGGGGTCTCTGTTGAACCCCCACACCACAAGGTAGTTTTGCTGGATTGTTGTTTTGTTTTGTTTTGCTTTGTTTTGTTTTGCTTTGTTTTCTTGAGACAGGATCTAGCTAAAGTGGCCTTAAGTTTACTGTGTACTCAGGCTGCCCTCAAACTCACTGTGATCCTCCTGCCTCAGCTTCCCAAGTGCTGGGATTACAGGCATTAAACTACCACACCCAGTCAATAGTTGTTTTTATTGATATGGTCCTGATTTTACAAGAAGAGATTGAAGCACAGGGAGATCAATTACTTGACCTCACCCCCCCCAGTCACTGTCAATGTTGGTCCTGAGATTTGCCTTTGTGTATTTTATTATTTATATTTTCCATGTGATCCAACTATACCACTGTACTCCGAGCTTCCTAATCTACTTGCCTTCAGCGATCTTTGCACCACCCTAACCTCTCCATCACACAGTCAAGAGTGTTTTCTCCCCACCAGCTCTAAGTCTGTCCTTCCAGGCTGTGGATGCTGATCCACACCTCACACCACTCTGGCACAGCACATTCAGAGAAAGCCACTGGCATACCTAACTGCATCACAAGACTAAGTTAAACATTTCTGTGAGGGGACGGAAAGCCACATGCAGTGCAGGGAGAAGGCAACCTGGGGGACACAGTCACAGCACACAGAACCACGAGGTGATGATGTTCCTAATTTATGAAGAGCTCTTGGAGGTGTGTCCCTCTGAACAGATAAGCAGACATGGAGTATGAAGAGGCAATTCAGAGGCTAAATCCAATTTAAGATGTTTGAATTTAATCATAATTAAAGAAAGGTTGTTTGGGACCACAATGTATATTATTGTTCAGTTATTAAATTGGATGAAATTGTTAATATTTACAACTATTTAATATTAAATATATTTAATAGTCTCAGAGAATATGGGGAAGGGAACTTCATGGTCAGAAAGTAAACTGATGCAACTTTCCAGAAGACATGTACAAGGAACATGAGACTGGAGGTGGGTGGCATTTAAACACTAACAACAAAGATGACACCATCAGACTTGTATTTTAAAGAGCAAGTCTGGCTCCACATCTAGGTGCTGTGGGATGGAAATGCAGTGATCCGGGTGCAGATGGTAAGGACCTGATGAAAACCAGAAAGAGGATGTAGCTAACAGACAACCAGGGAAGAAGCAAAGTCAACACGGGCCTTCAGATTGCCATGAACAAATCCAACAGCTTAAGGGAGACCGGGGAAGTTTTCTCCCTTTGTATCCACTTAAGATGTCGCACATTATCCATTGTGTTTACCTGCAGACCACTGCAACATCAGAGGATACTCGAGTGTGCTCTCTGTGTACTCAGTTACGTGATGCAGAAGCATCGCGTACAAAGATGTTAAAGTAGGAAGAAGCATTCGAGGGCTCATTTTTTACATCCAAGCTTTCATTCTTTAAAACAAAACACTTTCCTTACTTCATTTCTGCTTTCAAAAGTAAGCCATGCTCACTTTCCTATATCTAATTGTCATGCTGATTCTCTCACATTCAACTGAGCTGTAATGTCTTTTTGATAGTTCATACAGCCTCAGAATAAATTTCCCTCAAGACCGTTTTAAGACCTAAAAATAGTAGCTATTTCACTAGACTTCTCTCTCACTTGAGTAAGAAAGGTAATTTTTATGCATCATTTTAAATTGTCCATTTACAACTAACTAGAACTAAATGTCTATTTTAAAATCATTAAAGCTTGCTTTTAAATCCAAATACACAAAGAATATTGATCTAAACCCTGATGCTTGGATATATTAACTCTAATTATCTGCCATAGCAACAATTTGCTCAACCAAAGAGGATAGCAATCATGCCAGAAGGAGGAGGAGGAGGAGGAGGTAGCCTATTTCATGCAGTTTTGCCTAATTTGGTTTATCCTTCAAATCTGTGGAAATTTGCCCAGTGACTGAAAAATCAGGGGGAAACAAACAGTATGATTTCATCCGGATAAATCTTAATGCATTTCCTACCCACCTCTTATATATCTGCCTGAATTGGTTTCTGCATAAGTGATGCTTTCATAAACACTAGAAACACTTATTCTCAAAACTAGCTGCCTTGTTCTTGCCTTGCTTGGGCTACTACAGAATCTGCTGTCTGTCCTGGGTAGCAGCTGACTACCTGGACAGGCCACTGGGATCAAATGACTGAATATAATGGTTGCTCATAGACCATGCAAAAGATGCTACTGACCATCATATAGGACAGAGTGTGGCAAGGTGTTGCTGTTCTCGGTCCCTTACTCAGATAAAACAAGGGACACCAGCAATGACACACTTGGCCAAACTTCTAGTCACCATCTTAGCACTAGATGCCAAGTCAACAAATGATCCCAACTTCACATTTGTTATAAACAATTGAATCATCACCTAAAAGTTGTTCTAAGATTTAAAAAAAAGAAAACAAAAACCTCTTGGAACTCTTGTCTTACAGACATCAAAAATATAAATCAAAGTCACAACTATATTAAGGTCACAGTAAAAGGCCATCTTGCCAAGATAGTCCTTATTTTCTTCATAGTCTCAGATATTACTGATAGTAACCAAGACACGCATTTCACTTCAAGTGCACAGTGCTGACTGTCTTAGTTACTGTTCTCATTGCTGAGACAAAATGCCCAACACCTAAAATTAAGAGAGGAAAGGTTTATTTCCTCATAATTTATAGAGGCTTTAGTCTATAATCAGCTGGCTCCAAGGCAGGGTGGCAGGGTGGTGGGAGACAGCAAAAGCAACAAGAGGAGGAAAGAGCAGGTCCCTTTTTGTCTGTTATACTGTATACAGGCTACCTGCTCTAGGGCCGAACTCAGACACAAATAGTAACACTGATCTTTTTTATTTATTCACTTTTGTTTGCGGATAGTACTAAGGATTGAACCCAGAGCTGCATGCATGCTAGGCCAGCACTCTACCACTGAGCTACCTCCCCAACCCTAACAACTGGCTCTTAAAAATGTCCTTCACTAGAGCTTTCACTTGCCTAAAATGTCACCAATAACAAATTTAGCTAAGAGATGCACGGTCTCCTCAAACAACTCCTTTCAATTTCCAGTCTAACAAATATCCCTACATAAGATCCATTCTGGCTTAGGTCTTGCATTTTAAGTTTTTATCTTGACCCTATCCCATAAGGGCCTTATGGGACTCATTAACCGTACACTGTCCCACAGGCCAGTAAATGCTGCTCTTCAAAGATGAAAATTCCACTCCAAATAAAAACCCCATCCAATGCAGCTATGACCATTTTATTAACTAGTAGATTTGTTTCTATTGGTTTCTAAACATTCATTGGTTTATATTTGGGAGGCTCAAAGCCTCCAGTAAGTCTTTGTTTCGATCAGAGATGGAAAATACTGAGGCACACACCATATCAAGTGGGTGGACAACATAAAGAGCTATTGCTATAATGCATGATGGTTCTGCTCACCTTCCCAAAGAGTTTTTTAAAGTCACATGGAATCCTGCTTGTCATTAGCAAAACTTTCAAGATTGAAACACACTCTGCTCAGGATTCCAAGAATTGTAGAACATAACACTTCACGACAGTGCTTTATATTCAATAGCAAGGGTAATTTTCAGTTGTGCTTTTCAGAACTAAGTGAGTCATTAGGAATTACAAGCAAGATTCACAGGGTTTCAGCAGCCTCCCACGGGTGTTAATGCCTGATCACAGAGACAAAAATTATTAGGCACACATTCCCATAAAACAGGCAAAACTGTCAGACTATAGTTTTGATGAGATAATAGCAGTGGACTTTAACTTAATGTAGAACTGTTAGTTCGTAAGTGAAAATATTACCCTAGCTCCTCCCCATACCTATGTCAGTGTTCCTCTCTACCTTGTTTTCCAATGCTCCCAGAGTCCCATTGCTTGGGGGGAAAGTAGCCAGAGCATCTCAGTCTCTTACTGCATACTGCTCGTGGAATTCAAAACATCTCCATGAAGAGCTGCAACTGCAGAGTGGCCCAGTATAATGGCAATCAAAGTGGTAGGGTGACAATTACAAGTTTTTCTTGAGTATGGATTTTTATGTATTAATAACATCTCAAGATGTTCCCAGCATCTTCAAAATTATGTATAACTTCGCTCTGGATTGTTCTCTTACATTTATCCCCACAAACCTATTATTCTAAAACCTGCCATCACCCAGACCCCTGCTGCCTATCTTAAGAGCATGTTCTCATTTGTCATACCTCCTCGCTTATCCCTGCTCCTAATTTAACACAACCATTAAGTTTCATTCTCAGGTCCTCTCTTTGATTATGAACAGGTTGCAGAGGCAGGAAAGATATCCATGAGGGCAAAGGGAAGAGATCCAATCTGCATAATGATGGCAGAAACATTATCACATAAAAATCTCAGAGCTCTTCCATTTCCAGAAAGATCCCGTAGTGATTTTAGGCTTGCTGGAGGGACACAATGTCACCAAAAAGTTATCCGATCCCAAACCAAGGCCACTGGTTTATACAAGTCATAGGGGAACGTTAGTAATCAGTGGCGAAAGCCCAAGTGCTGGTGCTGAAATTGCCCTTTGTTCTCTTGAGAGAAATGGCAAACAGCAGTGGGTGGGAGTGGAGGCTGCGCTGCACAGGGAGTGCAGGCAACAGCAGTGCCACGGAAGCATCTGAAACCCCTCTCAGAAAATACACAGCCACCTGAGAGCCTGCCCTGTCAAAGGAGAATGTCAGGGATGCCTGAGAAGCCTGGAAGTCTACTAGAGATGAGACATTCCAGGGTCTCCTCCCCTGGGCCACACTTCAAGACTCTTTCAGAGTACTGAAAAGGAGTGAGCCACCATTTCATGGTCTATCAGTCAGGGTTCATGAGAGAAACAGATTTAAACACAGACTTTACAAGGCAGGCTTACAACAGCAGCCGCAGAGTCAGGTGTGGAGGAGGACAGAAGGGTTGCCTATGCGCTGGACAGCCAAAGGGTCAACCAAAGGTCAACGGTCTGGAGCTCACCCAGAGTCCTGTGTGAATTCCTATCAGGAGGCTGAAGAGTCTGAGTTGGATACTGAAGGGTCTACACTGGAAGCCAGGAGAGAGACAGATGTCCAAGGAAAGGTGAAGACTGGTGCTCTTCCGAAGAAACAGCAGTGAGACGCCTTCTGTACCTTTTTCATTCCATTCAGGCTCCAAGCTTATTGGTTGGTGCTACCTACACCCAAGGAGGGTCTTCCACTTCAGTAAACCCGCTCGGCCACCCAGAACTAGGTTAAACCAGTCAGTAGGGTGTTTCTTACTCAAACTGACACAACAGTGAACTATCACACCTAGTAATAACACAAACAGTAGCTGGGTGTGCTGATGCCCTGCTGTGATCCCATCACTTGGGAGGCTGAGGAGGAGGGTAGGCATGGGCGGGGCCAGCCAGGCTACATAGTGAGTTTAAAGTCAGCCTGAACTACACAGTGCGACTGTCTCAAAAAAAGAAAAGACTGATAATAATAACCCTGACAAAGAAAGCAACTAACATACGTAAACTATGTGCCGGGCACTATTCTAAGGGCTGTCTGTGAATAGTAACTCATCTTTATGCTGAGCCCCTTCTCAGCACAAAGGCTCCCATGAGCTCACAGTGGGAGAGTAGTGACGGGTGCTGGGGAGCAAAGGCTGACCACAGGCAATGCCCCTGGACTAGCTCCATTCAATTTTGGAAATTGTTAAGAAAACCACTTTGTGTCAGTTTTTCTTTCTTTACCCTAAGAAATTATTTTCATTTGGGAATGGTACTAATGAGTGTAATTAGAGAACAAATATGGTAAAAAAAAAAAGTAGCGCTGGGCATTTAGGCTCCTGGGGAACATGTATTATGGGTTTGTGGATTTATACCAGGACAATGAGCTTAGATGAGGGCTACAAAGTGGTTTGGGCCAATTATTCTCTTAGGATTGTAGATAAAATGTTCAATGGTAGTTGACTGTGTCTGCATCTATTCACATCTTAGACAAATATCTGGTCTGCAGTGTAATAAAAGTGGGTATCCCTCTCGTACTACACTAAGCCTTGTACTGACTCCACCAACTACCTGACAGCCCCCAACAGAAGTTCCCTACTTCTGCCTCAGACTGAGCAAATCATCAGAGTATGGTCAGCTTCACTCTGACCCATAACTTCCTATTCCAGGGAATGCTAGCAACAGAACCCTCACCCCTTGGGCTGTGAGTGGGCCCTGAAAGGGTCCAGGTTCTCTAGGACCTACCCAACTTAGGGAAAGAAGTTGACCTAGAGAACAGCACACAGCCACATTTGCCCACCTTAGCACGCTGGGCCCTCCCCACATGGTGTTAGCTGCATAGGCGGTCCCACTTGAAATCCAGGGCAGTCTAAAGGCATTTTGTTGAACCCCTCATGGTAGTGACTACATACACTATTCACTATGACAATTGTATTTTCTCCTTTGGTCCTGAGAGAAGTTAGGGCTCCAAGGAAGGCGGTCATAGATGTGACAGTGCCCCTTCCACAGGATACTTGTTCATCCCAGCCCAGGGCCTAGTATTCAACCTGTGACCAGGCTTCCTTCTCACAGGAAGCTTCTCTATACAGATGCCCTGGTGGCTCTAGTCTGAGCTGAGACCAGTTTATTCCTAGGCAGGAAGCCTTTGTCTAGAACAGTCCTGACCAGCAGCAGCAGGAGGCTCAAGTGTGTAGTCAGGTGAGACACAAAGGAAGCAGCACGACAAAGCTCAGGAGAGGACAGAAGTACTGTATTGCTCACAGAGGCACGAGAGCTGTGGGTTGTCTGGAAAATGGCAGTGGGCTCAGCTGTCAGAGGTGCGGGGGAGACCTACAACAGGGCCTCTCCCACCCCTTATCTGTGTGGAGAGATCCACTTCCAGGAATGCAAAGAATCTTTCAATCCTGCTTTGAGTTTTGGGGGGGCTACGACAAAGGCAGAGACAGCCACCATCTCATGAATAAACAGTGTTTCCTGGAAGTTCTGAGGGAGGAGGAAGGCAAGGTTTGAAGGGCGAGGGAGCGGGAGAAGCATCAAAAAGAGCAAGCAATTTTACAGGGGAGATAAATGACAGTAGGTACATGGCAGAGCACTAATTGCTGCCTATTTCCAGAGACTGCCCAGAAAACAACACAATGGAACAATGAACTAAGGATTTCAAGTCCCATATCAAATAAGAATGGCAAAAATTGGGTGTGGAGTACCAGAGAGCCCTGCAGTGAGCCCCAATCTCCTGCCAAGTGTTATGGCATCCAGTGGGGGTGGGGAGAGGAGGCAGGACAGCAGGGTCCAGGACAACCAGTTGTTCACAAGGAACAAAAGGCCATGAGGCAGCCAGAACCTCAGTATTTGTTGATTGAGGAGATTATCGGATGACTCAGAGGATGCTGGTGATTTTAAACTAATGAGGATCTTGCACTTGAGCATCTTACTCTTAGCAGTTTTAGAATATTAGTTTTATTCTTAGTCTTTTTGTAGGGGGATTTTTTTGAAACAGGATCTCACTATGCAGTTTAGACTGGCCTTGGACTAATTCACTTTGTAGTCCAGACTGGCCTGGACTACAGACTCCTGCCTCAGTCTCCCAAGGGATGCACCACCATGCCTGACCTAGACTTAATCTTAGTCTTAGCCTTAGTCTTAGTTTTTGCAGTCTTAATCTTAGCCTTAGTAAGTGGAAGAGAATGGCCCACCCCTAATGAGATAAGGGGAGATCGCAAAAGAGTCATACCCAAAATCCCAAGCTTCTGTTCATCCCTTAGGGAAGTATGTAAAACTAACCACTGTGAGTTTGTCATCCCCAACAGTGGAGATTAAAAACGGATCTTTAAAATCACACTCTATACATAGATGACTAATAAATAAGAGGGAATTAATACGAGAAGCTCCTTTAAATCAGCCACATAGTGAATGAAAACTTATTAAGCATTCAAAGATGAGTAAGCACAGGTTCCAGTTTCAGGAGCCTCATGTTACATATGCATCATATTCTATTTTGTCCTATTCTCATATAAATGCTGCTGCTAAATAGCTGCTAAAAAGCTCTCCAATGTGATCACTATGTCCTAAAACAAGCCAAACCTTTAGCTAAAATTATAACATACCTCCTTCGACCTCTGAAGGCCCAGAACCCAAACCTGAACTGAATAGTCTGTATCCTCAAAGATGCTTAAAATAACTGCATCTATTATGAAGTAGACACATGGCATCAAATCTTATTTAATTCTGAAACATATTCTAGCCATTTTACATTCCTCCCCAAACAGCAGGATTAACATTCTCGTTCCTGTTAGATCAGCCATGAGATAATGAATCAAACCATAATAGTGAGCAAGGTAGGAAAGACAGCTTTGGGAAGATCTCATTGAATATGGAAATGAGATGTTAAGCTGACTGTGGAAGAGGGGGGATAGCTCAAGAGACATTTGAATTATGATAGGTCCAATGTGGTACCACAGTGACAGACTTCTAACCAGTCACACGTGTCAGCCTCCCAGTTACATCAGAATGACTTGGCTTGAACAATGAATTCTGAAAATAGTTCCAGCAGATGTGAACTCAAGGGAGGGAGAGGGTAGAGAGAAAGGGGAGGGGAGATGTGGTGCATGAGAGAAAAGCAACCTCAGATGGGAGGCAGAATTCCATTCACGCACCAGTTCCCTGGCTTTGCTTCAGTATCTTGAACTCTTCAAAACGGCTCAGTTCAATATGCTTCATCCAATAAGAACTTCTAACTCCCAGTAAGACAGTGCTTCTTCAGATTTGGAACCAATTGTTTATAAATGCAAAAGTAGCACTCATCTTTGTACATATTGAAAAGTCCATTGGTCCTCAAAGTTTTGCACTTCCAGCCTGAAATCCTCTTGGAAGGTCTCTGGGAATGTTATAGATAGCTAAATTAGTTAGAAATATAGTAGGCAGTCACACACAGCTGGGCCTCAAGGGAGTCACTGCAAAAGATAAGAATTCAGCAGGACTGTGGCTGCAGATGCATCTGAAGATTAAAGTCACAATGGCTAGTTTTACATACTTCCCTAAGCGATAAACAGAGGTTTCAGATTGTTGGTATCACCCTTTGGAGATTTTTCCATTATCTCAGTAGGGGTGGATCATTCTCTCCCACCTACTAAGACTAGGACTAAGATTAAGACTGCAAAAATTAGAGAGAAGGCCAAGATTATAGATTATCGACCTACCAAGATTAATGATGTCACTCATATACCTTTGCTACCATTGGATCAATATCACCTAAGCAACAATACTTGCAATCTTACTGATCATAATTTTGACCCATGTTGTGCCTGCCTCATGATTTTGCTCTATAAAACTTCCTTTGAGAAAGAATCTCATTGGCCACCCACCTGAGACCCCCACCTGTCTCTCGAAGGAGTATTCCTATTCCCCATTCTTATTCTCCAATAAATTTTCCTACTCTTAACCTCCATTGTTTCTTAGAATGCATTCTTCAACTTCAGGGAACACGGATTCGGTGTATTGGATGTCCAGAATTTTCCCTGTATCAGGAATACACAAATGTTGGTACTTCTGCCTGCTCCTTCTGCCAGTCCACCTTATTACCCATCCACCTAGGCATCCTTCCACTGGGTATGGCCGAGGCTTTCTCATTTGCCTGGGCTAACTGTGAATTCACAAAGCCTACAGATTCTGGCTGGTGTACAGTTGACTCAACCAGGTCAACACATATATTATTAAATATGTGACTCTTTAAAAATATAAGTAAAAATAGGTGCGGTGGCACGTACTTGAAGTTCCAGTTACTTGGGAAGCAGAGGAATGAATACTGCTTGAATCCAGGAGTTCAAGGACAACCCGGGCAATCTGTGCAACAAAAAAAGATCTGTCTCAGAGAAAGAAGGAAGGAAGGAAGGAAGAGGGGAAGGGGGAGTGAGAAAAAGAGGCAAAGTTTCCTGTCATCCTGGCTCCTTGAAAAAATTAGAGATAGAACTAACTGTGATGAATAATCACATCTTGCAGCAATGAAAATGAAGGAATTACAGTCACATGTGAAAACATGAATGATTCACACAAAAAAATGTTGAGCTAAAGAAAGCAGTTCAGGGCTGGGGATATAGCTCAGTGGAATAAGTGCCTGCCTAGCAAGCGCAGGGTCCTGAGTTCGATTCCCAGTACCGCAAAAAAAAAAAAAAAGAAAGCAGTTCTAAGCATCACCTACTTTCCATGAATGAAAGTTCAGACACCAGCAAAAGTAGAGTAATGAAAGACAATACAGTCATGAGCTGTGGAAGGGAAGAGAAATGAGCGCCAAGAAGAAGGGGACAGAGAAGACACTTCTGGTATGCCAGGACTGCTCTATTTTTGGAACCAAGTGATTGTTACTCAGGTGTGACTTTGTAATAATTTATTGGTGATTCATTTGTGTTTTGTGTATTTACCTCTCTATGTTATATACCTCAATTTACAATAATATTTTTTAAGTTTTGAAGTAAACTACATATATACAATCTCAAGGCAACTCAAACAACTAAAACAATCTTTAAAAAGGAAAACAGAGTTGGAAGTCTCACACTTCTTGATTTTCAAACTCACTACAAAGCTACAGTGATAAAAACAGTGTGGTACGGGCATAAAGATACACATACACATCAATGGAATAGAGATAAACTTGTATGTAGATGATTTTTAGTGAGGATGCCAAGACCAGTGAATGAAGGAAAAAGTGTTTTCAGCAAAAAGGTGTTGAAAAACTGGGTGTCCATATCCAAAAAGAGTTTTTTGGGGTTTTTAAAATTTCAGTCAAAACTTATTTCAAATTTCCAGTCATGGTGGTCCACACCTATAATCTCAGCACTCAGGAGGCTGAGGCACAAATTTGTGGAGGATTGCCACAAGTTCAAGGTCAGCCTGGGCTACATACTGAGTTGAAGATCAGCCTGAACTACACAATGAGACATTGTCTCAAAACAAACAAACAAAAACAAAAGCAAAACTTACTTCAATGGAGAAAGACCTAAATATAACAGCTAAAACTGTAAAAGTCTTAGAAGCAGAGTAAAAGCTTCACAACACTGAATTTGGAAATGAATATAACACCAAAAACATAGGCAACCAAAGAGAAGGCGGGTTAAGTTGAACTCAAAATATAAAGATTTTTGTGAATTAAAGCATTTCATTAACAAAGTGAAAAGGCAACCCCTGGGTGGAAGAAGATATCCATAAGCTACACATATGACAAGAAATTGATACCCAGAATATACAAGGAACTCCTACAACTCAATCATAACAGCAAAACCTAAATTTAAGAAGAAAAAACAGGGACTTCCGGGAAGATGGCAACCGGATAGGCAGCAGAGAGAGAACCTCCCAGAGGATTACCACCCAAACAATGAAATATAGCAATATGAAGACAGAAATGAGGACTTCCGGGAAGACGACCAGCCGAGAGAGCGAGTGAGGAGGGAAGAATGGCTTCAGCTCCTGAACCCAACAGAGAACGCGCTACTGGGACAAACTGCGCCAAACCGGGCAGCGCTCCGGGATCCCGCTCAGAACCCCACCCCTGCAGCCAGCGCTGCGCGAACTGGAGCAACAGCGACCGGCCAGCGGGATTTCTGAGTCGGGGAAAATCTCCATCCAGGGAAAAACATCTGAACGGCACTCCTGTCTGCACGATCACAGGGTGAGTTAAGTGCGCGCTCTAACCGGTTTTTCCTGAATCGGGAAGAAGCTCAGCCCAGCGAGAGACATCAAAGCAGCTTTAAGGACTGCGGGATCTCCCGGGTGGGAAGACCTACTT